>LOEQ01008721.1:16072-32845 GCA_001685075.1 Bramus lutescens
AGAAAGAAAGAAAGAAAGAAAGAAAGAAAGAAAGAGAGAAAGAAAGAAAGAACAGTTAGATGGTTCTTTCATTCTCCTATAAAGGGATTTCTGGCAGTTGGTTCCCTTAGTAATCTGAGCTTATTCAAAAACCTCAAGTTCTAGCTACGTACAGCTAAGACTCTTATTTGTGGAAACACACACACACACACATTAGTTTATCCGCTTTCTGGTAACTATCTATGTGTCTCTGCTCAATTCATTATAGAGAGATGCAAGAACCTGCTCTGTTGACTCAAACTTTCCCCTGGAACATTAAAATTGAAGAAGCAAACGGGCAAGAACTAAACAATCCGGCTGGAGAAACCCACTTTATAAAGAATCACAGGAGTTCCAAAAAGCTGGGAATTGCCTCTGATAAGAAACAGCAGCTTCAAGAAAATGAACATTGCTTCAAAAGTAGATCTTCCCACATACCTGAGCCTCTGAAAACACTGCAGCCCTGAGTAGACACCTGGGGACATGCCAGTGAGCTTCCTAGGCAAAACCACTTCCAACAGCTGACCTGTAGAGACTGTGGGATAAGGTGTGCTATTTTAAGCTTTTAGTTTGTGGCAATCTGTTGCATTTTGATAGGATCCTAATAGCCCAGGCTAAAGGAATAAAACATGATGGAAATCACTTTAATTATGAGCCTTTATAACAGATCTACCTTAATTTTAAAAGTATAATTTGTTTTTGATTTATTTTGTTTTAATTAACACATAGTCATTGTACATTTTACTATGTTTCAGGAGGACATTGTCATAGAAGTACATAATGTACTTCAAACAGCACCTTATGCTATACTTTTATCCTCCTTTTCTCTTGTTTCCTGGCTCCCATTACTTCCATTCATTCCTCTAGACAGTGTTAGTCTTATGTTTAGGTAATGAATACATCCATGATTTAATGTAGCCATCTAGACATAGTTCTATAAACGAAATGAAGGAAAATGTACTTTTTCCTCCTGTTTGAGACTTAGTTCTCTTAGTTTGATAATGTCCAGTAGTATATATATTCCTGCAAGCCATACGACTTTATTATCATTTATTATTGAATAAAATTCACATATATGTCATATATTCTTTAATAATTCCTCTTTTCACAGAGGAATTATTTCCTCATCTACTGAGTCTTTAATGTACTGTTGTGAATGATGGCACAATAAACATCAACTTTCAAGAGTACTGAGTCAGGCTTTAAAGCAAATACGCTAGAGTAGCATGGCCAAATCTGTGGTGGATCTGCTTTCAGTTTTTGGATAAGGCTCCATATTGGCTAGACAAGTTTGCATTCTCAACAACACTCCATACATGATCCCTTTCCTCTGCATACTCGCCAGTGTTTCTCATCTGTTTTTCTTTTAATCATTGTGTATACTTACATGTATTTATTTGTTTTTCACAATATTAAGGCTGTGTTTTGTTTTTGAATTGTTTTGGTACACTGTATTTTGATTATGTTTCTACTTCTTCCATCTCCTCCCTGATCCTCTACATTCCCATCCTCCCAACCCCACACATTCTTTCTCTCTTTTAAAAAAGCATACAGGTGAACAAAGGAGTTAAATAAAAAAATGCACAAAGGAATAAAATGAAGAAAAAAGAACATGAGAAACACAAACACATAAAAACACAAATCAGAAATCATAATATGCAAGCAAACATTAGCAAGGTAAAAGAAAAAATAAGAAGGCTTATATGGACCGGGTGGATCCAAAACTTAATTGCATTCTAGTCATATTGCCTTCCAGAATTTCCCCTATAAGAATTTTAGTGCAAAGGAATGATATTATCTTTGAATGTATCTTTTTAACACATAAACTGAATAAAAAATTAAAAATTTATACAGAAAATGTCTCTGAACTAATTATAAAAGAAAAATTGAGCCTTTGTCAACTTGCAGGAATAGATCCATCAGAGATTATAGTGCCTTTACTACTGATTAAATTTAAAAAATTATGGAAAGACAATGAACCCTGGGAAAGAGCTTGTGCTAATTTTTAGGAGAGATTAATAGCAATTATCCCAAAAGCAATATAATTAACCTTATAAAGAGAACCCATATTTTCCCATATTCTACATGGCACACCAATAACTGGAGCCCACCATACTTTCTATACTAATGCAAATAAATCAGGAATGGCAGGCTACAAATTTGAAGGTTTAAATAAGGTGGAACAAAATCCTTCTAATTCGGTCCAAAGGGCAGAAAGATATGATATTCTAATGGTACTAAGGGATTATAAAGAACCTCTCAAAATAGTTGCTGCTTTGCAATATGCAGAGCGAGTTGGTTTGCATATTGAAACTACTGAATTTCTACCAGATGATACAGAATTGGCTTCATCATTCATCTAGGTTCAAGATACAATTATGAATAGGCTTTGTTACATATACATAATACACATCCAATCCCATATGGGTCTACCAGGTCCTCTAGCACAAGGTAAAACAGAAGTAGATCAGTAATTGTTTAGAAATGTACTGAAGGTCTCAGAATTTCCTAAAAAACATCATGTTAATACCGAAGGTTTAGGGAAAGAGTTTGCTATAACACGGTGAAAAGCTAAGGAGATTATAAAGAGATGTCCTACTTGTTCTTCCTAAAAACCAAACACTGCTACCCACAGGGACTAACCCAAAGGGTACAAAAAGGAATAAAATCTGGCAGATGAATGTGTTCCATTTTGCAGATTTTGGAAAATTAAAATATGTACACCACACTATTGACACTTATTCAGGTTTTCAATAGGTAACTGCTTTGAGTTCAGAAAAGGCTGATTCAATAATCATGCATTTATTAGAAGTTATGGCCAACATGGATATAGCTGCAGAATAAAGGCAGATAATGATTCATAATATGTCTCTAAGAAAATGAAACCATTTTTTGCTGATTATGCTATAAAGCATATTACATTTGTACCAAACAATCCTACAGGTCAGACAGTTACATAAAGATCAAATTGAACTATAAGAATATGTTAAACAAACAGAAAGAGATGGAAAATACCCCCAGGAATAGATTGTATAATGCTTTACTAACTGTGAATTTTCTTAATGGTAATGAGAAAGGAAAAATGGCAGTAGAGAGACATTGGATAATAGAAAAAAACTTCTGAATTAAATCAGCTGGTGTATTTTAAGGATGTGTTGACCTCACAATGGAAACCAGGAGATGTATTATGTTGGGGAAGGGGTTTTGCTCCTGTTTATACAGGAGAAGAAAAGCTATGGATACCATCAAAATTAATAAAGATTCGGTTTGAAAAAGAGAAACCTCTTAAGAAAGAGAAATGAAAGCTCATCCACAGAGGTAATAACCATACAGATGGTACAGAAACCAAATAAGGGTTGGGGCAAGGTTCTGTTCTTGTCTTTGCAGGAAAATACAGTACTTCTTGGAAACAGGAAGAAAGCTAAGTGGGTAAGGATTTTTTCCTGTGCACACAGCAGGAATTTGTATCTTCAGCACAAATGTAGACAGCTGGGTGTGTCTTTGTGCACCTGCAACCCCAGTGTTTGGGTTTAACAATAACAATGAAGGGCTAAAGAGGTGTCTCAACAGATAAAACACATGCTACGCAAGTATGAAAATTGAAGTTTGGATTCCAAGACTTGAGAAAAAGCCAAACATGCATAGTGGCCACCTCTAATTTTGGTACTTGCTAGGCAGAGACAGGAAAATTTGACCAGCTAGGTTAGACAAATTGGTGAGTTCTAGGTGTGAGTAAGAGATCCTACCCCTTAATATATAAGGTAAAGAGAAATTGATAAACACAATTGCCTTCAACCTCTGGCCTCTACATGCACATACATGTCTGTACATCTGCAGACACATGTGTAATTACAGACATGCAAACACACATATACAAATGCAAACACATCCCATGCTCTCTCTCTCATATACACACTCAGATACATAAATTAGATATTATTTATTATTATTTATAGCATGTTAAAACATTAGCACAAAATTTCCCCAAATAACCATAATTCATTAACTCTCTGGTCCAGGAAAGGTCAAGTTTCTACAGTCTTCCAGGGATTATATAAATTAAATCTGAAATTCACATATTGGGCAAAAAATTGTCATTATCAGCATCTCATTCAATCCTACTCTTCCAGGTGACAGAAAATGGAAGCATAATTTCTAACTCCTTCTGGTATATTAGAAACAGAGGCACAAATAATAGAAAAAAATTCCACACAAGAGGATTTCAAAATGATAATACATGCATGAAAGCCACAAATCATGAATAATGAAATTACGATAATTCAGAGCTGCATTATAAAAGTAGTTAAAGCAAAATGTGTTGAGAATGTTAAAAGGTCTGAACTCTTCTGATAACTTATGAGAAATACAACTTTGGTTATTTTATTTATGACTTAATATTGGGGTTATACTTTCGATAGGCAATGATCTAATCTTGCTCTGAATATATAGCCAGATGTATATCAGAGTCTTATAACATCGTTTATAATTGAATTTTTAGAAGCCAAATGTATAGCAGCAGTAGTATTGAATACTGGTGCAATTAAACAAAGAAATTCAGGCTTGTGTTATAATACGAACAAGAACCATACATTGAAGAAAAGAAGCTTGGTATGAGATAGTGAATACTATTTTCTGCTTCCTGTTTGTAGATCTGCTTGTGAACTATTAGCTATTGCTCCAAGGCCAAGTCTGCATGCCTACTGCCAAGATCCTCCCATGATGGCTACAGATTCCTAACCCTCAGCCACCAACCCATTCATCAGGGACTTTATATCTAAGGCCTGGAAGTTCATTATCCAAGATGTGGAGTGCTGGTATGGATCCAAGTGGTGCTGAAATCAGTTCGGACTAGAATAAAAAGCTCAACATAGTCATTAAGTATAATAACTCCACTCCAACACACACTTGTGCTGGGAGATCCTGCTGGTCAGAGACTGCAGTCTACCATGGTGTGGCAGCTCTCTCCAATATGAAGGACTCCTCCCCTCATCCCCACCCAGCAGAAGACACCCTGTTCCCTACCTGAACTTATTTGGAGACTATCTCTAGGCCCAGATGCCCGACTCATCTCTAGTATGACCCTTGAGACAGCTGCATGAAGAAGCCTCCCTTCTGTTGCCCATATGGTGATTAGGCACCATGGGACAAGCTTTACGATAGGACCATGTGTCCACAGATGATCACTGGGACGTGTACTAGGAGCTTTATGATAGGAGCATGGTGTTTAATGCAAATTAGGTGCATAACAGGAAACATCCCTGAGTGTGTGTATTACATTAGTCTATGAAAATGTACAAATATTTAGACTTTATACTTGGGTGAATTACAGATATTTATGACCTTGAAGATGAATGTTTTACTTGATGAAATAATGACATAGAGGCGTAACACTGTCTTATTACCTAATTATAAAACGAAAATTATAATACGAAAAATAATCAAAAGTTGCCAAAGTAACCAGAATCATCTACCGAATGCTCATCTTCTACACCTTGTTCACCCGTCCATCACCTCTCCATCTACCTCTTCCTCCCCTGCTCTCTTCCTATAAGTGACTCAACTATTTCTCACATACAAGAGTAACTTGAACTGTAAAGGTTGACATTTAACCAAGGTAAGATACCCTTTTAGCTAAGGATTGCCATTTGTAATTTTTAGTAATAAGATTATGGGTTTCTCTTTAATTGATTGAAAGTAGACAGAAGTTATAGAAATAAATTTTTCAAGCAAAATTGTCATATTGAGAAGCTAAACACTTCGTTTTGCACAATATAGCCCATTTGGAGTTTGAGAAGAGTGGTGAGCATATGTGTGTGGGAACTAGAAAATCCTGATGAACAATAGAAACAGGTAAAAAAACCTGGTAAATGGAAGGAAACAACTCCAAATGTTTTCCCTCCCAATGTATCTTTCCTCTGGCCCAGAGACCCTCTATTGAGACTATAGAGAAATGTGGACTATGACTGATTTGAGCAGATTAAGTAAATCACACATCAGAGAGACCCCAAGGTTTTTTTGTACAAGGAGGCAAACATTTATGAAGTTAACTGGGAATATATTGGCAACAGAATCATACCTAAGTTGTGCTTTGCTGTTAATGAAAAGTTGTTTCAAGGAAAAAAATAGTGCACATTGCATAACTGAAATACAAAAAGTTTTGTTCTTGCTGCTAGGCCCTCGCTGGTGGGAGAAAATGATGGTGTGAGGCCCTTTGCAGCAACAGGAAAGAACAGGAATGGTGTGCCAAAGATGCTTCCGGAGCTGACTTGTCAGGGAGTCCCATTTAATTGTTTTATAAACGTAATTTCATTCACTTATCTTCCTCATGATCTGTTTCAATAAATTTAAAATATGTTACATTTGTTATTTCTTTTATTTTGAAAAATTATAGTGTAACTGCATAATTTCCCCCTTCCTCCCTTCAAGCTGTCTCATTTACCCCTCCTTGTTCTCATTCAAATTCATGGACTCTTTCTCACTAATTGTTGTCACACACATGCACACAAAGTATTTACATACTTACTCCTAAATTCATGAATACAGCCAGCTCAGTCCATATAATATTACTTGTGCATATGTTTTCAGGACTGATAATTTGGTATTGGATAATTAATTGGTGTGTATGATAGAGGAGTCATGGTCTTTCTCCCAGTCACTTTAACATGGCTATTACTGTTGATCTCGACCAGCTCAAGTTTAGGCAGGTAGGCTGCTGAGACTTTATCTGTGTAACTTTTCCCTTTTCTAGGAGACACAATCTCAGAGCAAACTGCTTCACTTCTGGTTTCTAGGGTTATTACAGTATTTCTGACCCCTTTCTGCAATAGTCCCTGAGCCTTAGGTGAAGGAGTTGAAATGCTAAAATACTAAACAGATGAGCAAATAAATTATAGGCATCAAAGAAAAACTTCTAAAGCATAAAATGAGGGACTGAGGGTAAAGCAATGGGCAGGATGATAATTAGAGCAACAAAGAGAACAATATAGTGGGCAGAAGAAAAATTTTACAAAATCCATCCATAGCAAAAGAAATGAATAGTTTATTTATTAAACAAAACAAGACTATAAGAAGTGAGTAACCAGAAGTTTGGGTATTTGAAATCTTGAATTTAAGTATGATTTTACTTATCCTAACAAATATCTCCTTTAGAATTTTAATGTTTAAGTTTTGTAGAATGTATTAGAAACAAAGACATATTAATAGTCTTAGTTTTGAAATTAAATGTAATAGAGAATTGAGGAAAATGAATAAGAAAGCTAATTCACTGTGATACAAGGCATAGAAGAGGAAATCCCACTCTCCTAATTTTCTGAACACAAAGCTGTATAATCTTGCCATGTGTGTGAACAGGGTGTCACAAAGACCCACATGACTTTCAGTTAGTTCAGTGGTCACCAGGAGAATTTGGGGAAACTTTTACCAGTCAGAAATCTTTCATTAGTATTCCATTATCATCTTTTTGAACTCTTTCAAATTAGTAAAATTTTAACTGTACTCCAAGATGTTCTTTGTATAGAAATGTATGACTACAATGTTGTATGGATTCAAGAAGTTTCAAGATATGTTTGGATTTGAATGTTATGATGAAAGAGAAGTCTATTCTCCAAAAACGAGCTAGGTAAAAAGAATACACTGCATTAAACGCACACATAAATGGCTTAATAAGGGACTGCATATCTCAGTTCTACCATTTATAAAGTGAGACTATCTTGACACTTGATAAGGCAGAAATGAAATGACTTAGCACCATGAGTGTCAGCCAAGAGGTACTAGATACTTATTGACACTATTATCATCTTGATTTCACACTGAAGTGACTGATACAATTCTTTGGCAAAGTGAAACATTGTAAAAGGGCATCAGATCAAAGTCCATTCTTGGTAGCGTCCCAGTTTCTCTTTCATTTTCTTAAGTAATAAAAATATATTCACTAGGCTACTTTTGCAAATCATGACTAACCTGAGCACCTTAGAAATTTTTTTTTTGGTAGGAGAGTAAAGAAATCTTAAAATCTGTTTTTAAACAACTTAGATGTCCCTCTCCCAAGGAATGGTTAAAGAAAATGTGGTACTTTTACACAATGGAGTATTACAAAGCTGCTAAAAACAAGGACACCAGGAAATTTGTCAGCGATTGGATAGAACTAGGAAAAAAAATCATTCTGAATGAGTTAACCCAGACCAATAAAGACAAACTCCTTCATAAGTGGATATTAGCTGTAAAATAAAGATAACTATGCTGTAATCCACAGAACTAGACAGACTGGGTAACAAGGAGAGTTCGTGGAGGGACACCCAGATCTCCCGGGATAGGACAAATAGAAGAGATTTTTGTGAACTGAGGGCAGGTGGGGATGGGAACACGAGCAATCAAGTTGTGGGGGCGCAGAGAGGAAGAGGGCTAAGAGGACTGGCTTGGGGAGGATTTCGGGGGCTGGGTAGAAGCGTGGTGCATGGCAATCTTCCAGGACTCTAGGGGAGGACTCCAGCTTGGACTCCTAGCAATAGAGGATGAGTAGCCTGAACTGGCCCCCTCCTCCAACCTGAATCATGCCTGGTCCTATTGTCATCAGATAGGCATCATCCTGTAACTAATGGAGGCAGATGCAGAGACCCGTGGTCAAACATTAGGTGGAGTTCGGGAATCCTGAAGAGAGGGAGAAAGGGGTGTGTGAGTCAGAGGGGTCGAGTACACTATGGAAAAGCTCACATAACCAATTAACCTGGGCTCACAGGGGCTCACAGATACTGAACAGACAACCAGGGAGAATTATGAAACTGACCAAGGCACTCTAAATATATTTTACAGTTGTGTAGCTTGGTCCTCTTACGGGATTCCTAACAGCAATAACAGGTCTCTGACTGTTTTACTGACTTTTGGGAACCTACTTCTCATACTGAGTGGCTTTTCCCAGTCTTAATACATGGGGAGGTAATTAGTCTTACTGCGACTTGATAAGCCTTGTTTTATTGATACTCAAAGGAGACCTGTCCTTTCCTGGACAGAGACAGAAGAGGAGGGACTTGGGGGGAATGAGGAAGAGGGACTAGGAGGGGATGATGGGGGAGGAAGCTGTGGTCAGGATGTAAAATAAATAGATGTATAAAAAGATCTATTTTTAAATTCATGATTAAGAAAGTTATAAAGCAATAGTCCTCTTTTTATTATTCTATTTAAACCAAATTCAATGTATTTAAAAGCTACAGTAAAACATACTTGATAAAAATCTTAAATAACTTAGTTTGTGATTCCAGTAATAAATTATTTGCACAAATATCAAGAATCACTTTTCAAACCTTAACAAATATACTAGATACAAATTCATTTAAGTAAAATGAATATATGCAGACATCACAAGTAAGTTAATACTTAGAATATGCAAATGGGGACTAGGTACCCTGTAAGGATCTGTGGAAATAATGTTAAAAGTATTTATTTTCCGAAACCAGAAGTTAAATAGGGACAAAGGAGAGAAATTTAAATTGCAAATAAGGGGATTTACATGATTTATGAAGATAAATATTCGGATAGACAGCAATTTGACAGGACCTAGAGTTTCTAGGAGTCATCTTTCCCTTGGATTTTAAGTAATGCCCATCCACAGCCTGGAGCTGTCAGCATAATGTTTCTCAGGATGGACAGCATTGGGGTCTTTTACAAGTTCACTCAGCTCATTTGCCAGTGCCCTGTCGGCGAGCACAACCACTTTCCAATCACTTCTCATTGAGGAATACCTCACAAATCTGATATAATTTTCAGGGAGAGGGCCTTCTCAAGAGCAACAAGAATGCATTCCTGCAATAGCTTTAAGCCAAAATTAGACAATCACCCAGAGAAACTAATGTCAAAGAATAGTTGTACCAGACCTGCCTTTTAACTACCAAAGGGAGCCCTCAAATAGCTTCAGCGTAGATTTGCATGATTCTACCTTTTGCCATCTGGTGGTATTGAACTGTAATTTCAACCACTGGGAAAAATTATTGACAGAAATCCAAATTCACCATACTGAGAATATTATTTAGCAAAGGGTTGAAGGCATGCATAATAACTTACAGTTTTGTATCTGCCCATCTTCCTTGGAAAGATGAAAACAAAACAAGATGCACCGACAGAGAATCCTGATGCTGATAGGATGCATTCGTGATTTCAAGAGGCCTAAAAGAAAACTGAAAGTCTGAGGACAATCAAGTGTTATGTAACTATGTCTTGGTGATGGGAGGCATTGCATATAAGGACGTGAATTGGATCTCTCTACACCAAGAAAACACAGGCTGAATAAGTGCTTCAATTTACTCTAGGAACAAATGAATAATACAAATAATCTTGAATGTTTTATATATAAATCAAATGATGCTCCATTATCTGAAATATGTCCAGAAATTTGCTGTAAGACAGATGCTTTAGATTATTCAACAGAATTTCTGTAAAAAATCCTCTAATTATGATTAAATAGGAGGGTTAGCTATCCTGGCTTTATATCTTAGAATATCGTAGATTAAATGATCTTTTTGATTGACCTTATTAACTACAAAGTAATATCATAAAACAGCCTAGGTGGTTTAACTTCAGTAAATTAGGGATTACCAATATCGTCTATGGTTTTATGGTTTTAAATTTCTGCTCTTGGGGCTGAATTCTACCTGACAGAATGGAGTGCTGAAGTCCACAGTTCTCTTGGTATCCTTGAAAGGAACCATGGTTAACAAGACCACCCATCAGTATCCAGAAGGGAGTCATTCTATTATTCCTACGATATCTAAAATTTTATCATTAGCTTCCATGTATAGATAGGTGGGAGAGACATAATGTGTGTCGGTGTGTGAACAGGAGTGACAAGAGCAGAAAAACAAAAGAGATAAGTGCAATCCATGTCCACATGAACAGAAAAGCATGGAGTGTAGCCTGCCTCTTGTGTTCTTGATTCAGTATTTGAACACACAGAGAATGCAAACTTTCATTTCTAAACGTAAGTCACATTCTCATTGTTAAATGTAGTTGAAGGAATTATATATTTTTATTGGCTCAGAAGAATTTAAAAGGAACAACTGAGGAATCTGTGTGCCGGGTGATGCACCAGCGGTTGGATTTTCCCATGGCCTAAAGTACAGGAGAATCCCCAAGATAATGAGATCATCCATCCTGCTCCTTCCAGAGATGCTTGTTTTGTGTTTCAAGGTGGTAGGAGATGGTTCACAGGGATAAGCGAAGTCGTGGCTCTGTGTATTAGACATTTACTTGTGTTTCACTCAAGCATCTTTTTCTCTTTTATTTCCTCGTTCTTACTTACATTCCAATAAATTACTTTTAGCTCGCTGCAGAATAGGTTCTTGAATATTGTATCTATGCAACAATTCTGCCACCTTCTGAGGCCAACAGAGCACTTTTGGGAAAAATATTCCTTTTTGTCTGTTCTCTCCCTCTCACACATCAATAGTGATAAAAATTGGCAGGGGATCTAGGTTAATTTCCTAGAACCCACATTATTTGTAACTTGGCTTCCAGAGTATCTGATGCCCTCTTCTGGCCTTTGAAGGCACTGCATGCATATGGTTCACAGATAACACGTTTTGGCAAAGGTTTCTTGTACATATGAAATGAAATAAAGTCTTAAAAAGAAAAGAAGGAAGGATTTTTATAAAGTAAGGAAGGAAGAGAGGGAGGGAGAGCAGAGGAGAGAAGAGGAGAGGAGAGGAGAGAAGAGAAGAGAAAAGTTAGTTCTTAGAAGGTATCTGGCTAGGCTAGTTTCTTCTTCAGTTTCCAAAGCTAAGTTCTGTTGTGATTTCAGCCCTAATGTCCCTGCAGAACTTTTTTTCTAAACGTTCTTGAGAATGCAGTAGTTTGTTTCTCAGAACGACTGCATGTATTCATTACCTCTAATTATGGAAAGTTCATTTCTATTTGCAAAGTAGATTTAAGCATAAGCTTCTCTAGGATTTGGCTTCTTGTTTGATAGCAATGGCACCTGGTTTAGGAGGATTAAGGAAAATTCTTGTTATTTTACATTTGTGGAGGAATTCAGATTAATTCACAGTGGACCTGTACAAGTTTTTCTTATTTTCATGTATGAAAAGCAAATTAGTCACAAATTACACATTGAAAGTTTAATATTAAACGCTCTGATTTCTTTTGGAATAGTGATGACTGAACACATTCTTAGGGAAAGATCGAGTTAAATGAAGGAGTAAACTGACCTTCTCAATGTGAGAAATTCAATTGGTGGCACAATATATTCTCTAATTAGGAAAAATGCTAGAATGGACTCCTAAGAGTCCCGAGTTAGCGAAAATTGTCCTCCTCTATGGATTATGAGAATCTCATTACACAAACTATTGCAGAAACAAATGGTTCAGATGAAGTCAATGCATTGGAAACATTTTTTTTCTTCTTGTTATGTAAGTTTGCCTGCCTCGTTTGTTATTCCTGCCGCGGGAGCACTTCCTCTAAGAGCCTGGACTAGGAGGGTTGATGCTGTAGAATGCTGTCACCTTCACCATCTTCATCAGTGGATCTATAACTCAGAAGATGGTAATTGGAGATCAGGCCTGTTGATATTCCCTCATGAAAGGGAGAGGGCTATAGAATCACCAGACATCACCTGAGACCTCAGCCACTTTCTTCCTGCCACCAGTCTTCCTGGTGTATGTAAGGTCGATCTCCCTGTACAAGGCCTCATGTTCTTAGCAGTTGCTAGAACAGATAGAGCACAGAAGGCTCTAGCTGAAAAGAGATGTCATCTATGTAGCTATGGGATAATCTTGTTGTTTCATCCTGTGAAGACTTCGGTGGTGGAGTTGTTTTAGATGTCACCCATACTCCTGTCATTAAACCTTCACCCCCACACGGTCTGGGTGTAAGACAAATAAACTCACAGGTTCACCAGGTAGACTTGGGCAGAGTTTTGCTTTTGTCTGTCATGGATACCCTATCTGTGGGAAGTAGATGTTTGTTTTTGAGTCTTCAGAAAACTTTCATGAAATATCTTGGCTCAGAAAGGACAAGAATGGGCTTTGGCATCAGCAAATCCTCTAAAGACAAGATTCCAACCCCCTACTTCCAATTATGTTTTTTTTAGTATGAGACTTCTCCCTCTGGAATCCCTGTGTCTGTAACACTTGTGTATTTATTGGATCATTTATGACAACTTTACTGATTTACAGGTCACACTATAAAATCCAGCCCTTTCCTAACATCAGAAAAAAACACAATCTTTTATGTATTTAATTATTGGTTTTATTTTGTAAATAATTGTTTACAAATTTTATTTTTGTATAAAACATGTAAAAGCAACCCAAGACAATCAACATACAACTGCTAATACATGAAAAGGGATTTTAATCAAACTCTGAGTCTAAAATCATGCACATGTTTTTTTTATTTTTCTCTCATGTCTAGAGTCAGGTTCTACACTTTTTCATTTATCCCTTTTTCATTTTTTCATCCTACATATGCCTATGACTTATCTGTTGTACCATCTACAGGGCACCGACAGGGAGGAAACAGGCTGTGAACAGTTTTTTGATGCTCCTTCTTTGCACCCAAAGATTTGTAATGTGAGAATCACACCAGCCTCAGTCGCCTTGATGAGGGAATCCAATGGTCAGTATCAGAGACTGCAATATGAAAGTGATGCACAGTAGTATATGTTACTTCCAGGGCCCTGGAAGCATCACCTGACAATGCAAACTTCTATAGTTGAGCTCTTTGGGATGGAGTCACTGCTTTAGTTTTGGGATTTCTGCTCTCCTTCCCAGTCCTATCTCCAGCAGTGATGTAGGCTGACTTTCCCTCCTTGTCCAGCTGCTGTTCTCATGTATTTCCACTATGTATTTAATTATGAATTCATGTAACTGCAATGAAAATGAACCCAGACTCTCAGATCAGTCTTCCTGGTGATTCTGTCAATATGCCACCATGATATTAAAGAAACCTTTTGATCCTGGCAATTGTTGGCTGTATCCTTGCTTATCATATCCACAAGGGTACATAAAGGGAGGTTAAAGTACTTGATGTGGTATTTTCCTCTATGGCAAATGATGTGTGATTCCCCTCTGTAAGCTGTGATTACCATTGGTTAATAAAGGAACAGGGAATAGAGGTAGGCAGGGAAAACTAAACTGAATGCTGGGAGAAAGGAGGCAGAGTCAGAGACATGTAGGCCCACGGAAGACAGATGCCAGAACTTTACCCAGTAAGCCACAGCCATTTGGCAATACACAGATTGATGGAGATGGATTAAATTAAGATATAAGAATTAGCCAATGAGAAGCTAGAGCTAATGGGTCAAGCAGTGATTTAAACAATATAGTTTCTGTGTAATTATTTCAAGGCTGAGCAGCCAAGAACCAACAAGCAGCTCATACAACAGCCAAACAATGGAGGCAGATTAAAAACTTGTCCAAAAAATTAAGACATAAATTTCCCCAAGCCAGGCATAATTATTTTATTTATATTTCACAGCCTAGGAAAGAGTAGTAGGGACATGTAATACTGCCTGTCTATCTCAATTTTCCTTTCCTGAATGCGCTCCTCATCTTGGCAAAACCTTTATTTTAAACCCTGCCATGGCTTTAGGGGGAGAGCTACCTTCTTTTGTGGGGGATGGAGGACTAGAACTTGAGATGTATTTCTGGAGAGACAGAATCAAATCAAGGCTAGGCAGCAGTTTAGAACTGGAGTTTGCAGGTTCTGATTAGACTTTGCAGCATTTTCCCTTAAAAGATCACACACAACAAGACAGAAATAATCAGGATAACGAAGAGTCGAGGAAGAAAAAGAGACTAAAGACAAAGGATGAAACCTACTGGGAATTCCTTCAGTATCAACAAAAATGGAGGCAGAGACTCTCTGGGGTCTCCTACTATTTTTGATGCTAGGATTCATCATAAATCAGAGACTGATATGTGAAACAAATAGTCTTACAATGCAATCTTATAGCTTGAGATGACTGGGTTTGTTTCTTTCTTTGTAATCCAATATTTTCCAAAGAAGGCTATACGCTAGCTTTAAAATTTCTTTCCTATATCCCCTCTGAATTCTGACCAAGTTTACTAAGCCTTGGTCTTTGTAATGAATGCTAATTTACTTTCATCTTTATTTTAATACAAGAATATTAAAATCACTTATTAAAAGTAAATACACTTTAATTTCCTTGTGGAATTTCAATGCCAATTAAAATATGCCTTGCTTCTTCATTGACATGTTATTAGCCCTCATGGAAGAAACAGTAGCAGAGATCTAACGATCTAGGTGTTCCACCTTTCATAACAGTTTAGTTGATGTTTGCCTTGACAGACAAAATTCTCTTGAGGCAGGAAAACAATGGCATCCTATTTCTACTTCTGCTCCCTTAGTGCCTGCTCTGGGTAAGATGTCCATTGCAGATATACTAAACTCTTTTAAGGTTCCAAACTCTCAGGACCTGCAGGGACAGCACACAAAGAAGACAAATTCTCAAGGTTGAAGTAAATAAGCTTTGAGAAATACAAAAGTCCTCCTGTTAAGTTTTATGAGAAGGGTGAAAAATATGTACAAATGAAAATATACTTGTTTGCAGGGATGTAGTTGCTCTGGATCCAAAGATGAATCTGTGGTGGAACTGAAAAATTTGTTAGACAGATACAGATCTATACACACATCAAAGCCTGTATCTCACACAAAATTGCATATAACTTATGCTTAAAATTACTTCTTGGTCATTTATTTAGTTCAGTGTAAATGCTATAAAAATTTATGTTGTTTTATTGTATTTGGGGATATTTTAAAAATATTTGTACATGTTCAGGATAGGCACAATTCAATTTTTTTCTTTTCTGAATATTTCCTATATATTTTCATTAAATCCACAAATACATAGACTGTGAGTACAAGGAGCCAACTGTCAAATGCTCTCATTCTTGTGTGGATTTGTTTTACAACCATGAAAAAGGGTTTCCATGATAGAAACTATTTTAGTCAATGTCCTCTAGAGAAACAGAACTAAGAGAATGAATTTATATACATAAAACAGGTTTTATTAGAATGGCTTACTGGTTTGTGGTCCAACTATTTCAACAATGGCTGTCTCCTGAAGGGAAAGTTTAAGAATCCAGTAGTTATTGAGAACATGTGGTTGGATGTTTCAGACAGTCTTTGGTATATGACAAAACCCTGTAAGAGTAGGCTCCAATACCAGTGAGAAAATGAACTTGCCAGTGAAAGTAAGGGGAAGCAGAGCAAGTAGTTCCTTCTTCCATGACATTCATACATGCCAGAAGGTGTGGCCCGAATTTAAGGTGGGTCTTCCCACATAATTTTATTCAGTCAAGAAAAACCTCTCACTGGTATACCTAAACTCTTGGGTTTTAGTTAATTCCAGATGCAGTCAAATTGTTTACCAAAGAAAGTCATTACAAGTTCACCCATGAACTTGGCACACAATCATATATACTTATGTCTTACTTAATTTCCAAATAAAAGCAATAACCACACCATAATTATGCCTAGTATTATATAATTATCCCTCATACAACCACAAAAGCATTATATGTTGTAGAATTGGGAGCAGTGTCCTCCAAGAGAAATTCTTTTAGTATCTAAAATCTTAAATGTTACTGTAACATGAGGGGCTGCTTGTTGGGGTTTACTGTCCTGCCTGGTTTCCACAGCTGTTTAGCCCCAAAGAATATCGCAGAGATATCTATAAGGTATAAAAGCTGATTGGCTCATTAGGTCAGGCTACTTATTAGCTCTTGTAGCTTATATTATTAACCAATTATT
>LOEQ01008721.1:37890-50369 GCA_001685075.1 Bramus lutescens
GAGAGAGAGAGAGAGAGAGAGAGAGAGAGAGAGAAAGAGAGAGAGAGAGACAGAAGCAAAGAGAAAGAGAGAGAGAGAAAGAGAAAGAAAGAGACAGGAAGTGGGCAAGGCCCACCTTTTAAAGGCAAATGTGCACAGAAGGTGCTCTTAGAGGCTGTAGCTGAGGATGTATCTGGTCAGGACTTCAAGGGCAGGCCAGTACAGTTACCTAAATACTAACATTGCTTCCTTTTTATTTATTATAAAAAGGTGGAAAATTGTAAAGGGGTAGCAGGTGAGGCGGGTGAGGCAGGGATGAGGACACCTTGTTCTCATGATTACTTCCTGCTGACCTACAAGGTGTCATTCATCTTTTGGGGACCTGAAAAAGTTGGGCTGCTGGCCACATCCTGGAGTAAATGGCTGTTTCACTTTACTGACCAGGCTCTGTAGAACCATCAGGAACTGTTTGAAACAGAAGGAGAGAGAGAAAGGAAGAGACAGGAGATGTGCTAGGCAGACCCTCTAAAGGGAATGTAGCAAATGGGCACAGAAGGTGCTTTTATCGGCTGCATCTGAGGATGTACCCTGTCAGGACCTCAAGGGCAGGTCAGTACAGATACCTCAATGCTAACACTTTCCATATATGGAGATGTGGAGAACAAACATGCTCTCTTTGAGGAACACTTCTGGACATTTTATGAGGCATGGAGAACCTATACTCAGTTGCTGCCAACCACCCTATGGTTTATCATGGCACCCTTATAATGAGAGATTGTATATGTTCAAAGGCAGAGTCCTCCACAGGCTTGGCCATGGAAAGAAAGGTATTATAGTAGAAGTGGTAGCAAAGGGACCTATGCCTTCTTACAAGGAGGAAATAGTTCAGTTGCCTATAACCTCTATCCCTAAACTGCTAACCCTTATCCCAGGAGTGGCACCTCTTTGACTGTGAGAACCAATGGAATGGTCACTGTAGGAGGAGGCCGCTTGTTCTTCCCAGCCACCCAGAACCAAAATAACCACACAGGCACTATATTAATTAAATCACTGCTTGGCCCATTAGCTCTACCTTATTATTGGCTAATTTCTTATATATTAATTTAACCCATCTCTATTAATCTGTACATCACCACGAGGTAGTGGTGTACCAGTAAAGATTCAGCACGTCTATCTCTGGCCGGGGCTCCATTGCTTCTCTCTGACTCCGCCCTTCTTTTTCCCAGCATTCAGTTCCATCTTCCCCACCTACCTAAGTTCTGCCCTATCAATAGGACAAGGCAGTTTCTAATGGTAATCACAGCACACAGAGGGAACTCCCACATCAGGTCATATTTGGTTAATATATGGTTTACCCATGGCTCATCAACCACTGGGGGAATCAAAACTAAATGGAAAGTGGCAGGTTATAGACAAAGGGATGGAATGGTCAGTGTTGAGGAAGGAACCACAAAATCAGCATAGTGCTATATGCTATAGGACAAACAACCAGAAAAGCAAAAAATAAAACTATATCTTCTCCAATTCATGATGTATGTTCAATGGTATAGCTATATGATCATCAAAATGGAAAACCACTATCTGGAAGATAAATGACAGCAATATTTGGTCATGGGAGGCAAGGATGGAAACAGTAAAACCTAGAGAACCTTAGCAAAGACATCAAATTTTATGCAGCTCATGCAGGCAAAACATCTGAAAATATTGAAATGGTGAACAAATTGGCATCATGTTTAATTAAAACTATAATATTAACATCTTCCATGGAACAAACTCAGAATACATCAGCAAGAATGATAGATTATACTTTCAAAAAACTTGAAAGTTTATCCCTAACCCTAAAAAATGAGGAGAAATGGAGAATTACCTTAAACCAGGACAGTCCTCTGAGAATAAGTATTATAAGGAATCAACCAAAAACAGGTGGTGGTTCACACCTTTAATCCTAGCACTTGGGAGGTAGAAGCAGGAACATAGGAATCACAGTTATTTAAATTCAAAAGTCATTTACAAAAGGCAGGCTGAAATTCAAAGTGAATGTTCTTTGTGATCTAAAAATAAATTTACTTAAACATTGAATTTAGATATAAAGAGAAAGAGTAATATCGGTATATTTATCCATACACACTACGGTATATTAAGTTTCAAAATTTCAAAAGAAATTTTCAAATTGAAAGATAATACTTTTTCTGTTGCCAAAAAGAAAAAGAAAAAGCGAAAGAAAAAACTTTTGCCCTGGGAAAGATGTAACCTGCCAAAAAAAGGAACCCCCTAGAGTTAGGGTTGGAGCAGAGTTTTGCTTTTATCTTTCCAGAATAAAATCATTCAACTAAAGCATCCCGAGACCATTGGACAAGTGAAGAAAAAGGACAGATCATCAAGAGAAAATATCCCAAGAAGAAAGAATAAATTGGTCAACTGGTATCACCCATCTCCAGCTGAACAGCCTGGAATTCCAGCTCGGAGCCTCAGACTAGTGCCAGCACCAATGCTACCATGTTGCCCCTTACCGCCAGATAACCTCTGATGTTCTGTTTAAGCAGTGGACATCCTTCGGGTGACTGCTGTGTTCTACATAGGATTGCCTCTACTGCCAAATACCACCCAATGAGCAACTTCAAACTACAAACTGCTCAAGTATTCAAACTGCTGAGTTCACATGAGACTGACAGGAACATTTTATAGAACTTTGAACTCAAAAATACTTAATCATAAAATTGCCAAATATAACCAAGTTGGGCACTGTGGAAAACTTGGTAGAAATAGTTTCATTATTATAAGTAGTTTTACTGTGTTAGAGTTAAAACGTTTCCTTTTTATTTAAAAGAAGAAGGAAATGTTGCAGGATCTTTGATCAGACGGTTAACCCCAAGATTTCATTATTTACTGGAAAAACCTGTGTCTAGTTGTGGGATGGCTTAACCCTACTAGCACACACCTTTAACTCAAGAGCTTTCTGTTTTAATAATGTAAACAGGATTAATAAAGTCAACCATAGGTCAGTAAAAAACCATGCAGAGTTGGGTCAGGAAGACAGGCAGATGCACAAGAAACAGAAGGGAGGGACCTTGAGTGTGAGGAGTTTTGTTTGAGATGGCATAGGAAAAAAGTCTCTTGTTTCTGGGATTGTGGCAGAGGAAGGTCAGCTGGGTGCTTTCTCTGCCTCTCTGAGCTAGGAGTCTTTCACCCCAGCATCCAGCTCTGAGTATTGGTAAAATTGAATGATAGAGATTTACTTAAAAACAACAGACCACTACAGAAAACTACAACCAATCAAAATTTAAAGTTGTGGCACCTACTGCCAATGGACACATTTACAAAACACTGAAGAAACATTGTAGACGAGAGGGGTTTTGGAATGATGGTAAGAGCCAGATGATCAGGGAATTTGCTGTGAGACTGTGTAATGCCTGAAGCTACGTCCATAAAGTAGTACTAACAATGATTATGCAAAGTGAGATGAACACAATGATGCTGATGAACATTCCCAGACAAGGAAAAGTCCACACGGGTGATGAACATTCCTAGACAAGGAAAAGCCCACACGGGTGATGAACATTCCCAGACAAGGAAAAGCCCACACGTCTGAAAGGACAATAGCCCACCCGAGCATGTGGCTCTGGCAGGCCTTGTCCTTCTCCTTTCACTCTGCCATGCTAAAACCCATCAGATTTCATTCCTAAAGACAGCCACCATGGCCTACTCCCCCTGCTCCCTTATTTGGCCTCCTCCTCCTCCTGAGGCCGACTACTAAGGTTCAGCTATTAAAATATTCAAGGAAAGCAATAAAAAACTCCTTTTGATTCACCTAATTAACATGCCCAAATCAAATATATCATCGTGTCCTAGCCCATTCTAACACAGATCTCCTCTTTTTTTCTGTTTTAAAAATTACACCTATGAAGTCATTTGCTGCTGCCACTTTAACTTGTCTTCCCCTCTTAATAAAGGATCTCTGGGAAAACAGGTGTCTAGGTGTGGTCTGTGCCTAATCGGGGGTCCTAGAGGGAGCTCCCGCTGTGCAGAAGCATTCTCCTTCAGATTCAACCCTTCATAAAGAACTATAAGCAAGTGAGAAAAGCTGAATGCAGGAGAGGTGGTCTTCCCCAAGGAAAGGCATATCAATTCCTTGTCCAGTGTCAAGTAGTTAGCCCGGAAAATACACATAAAAACATTGTACAGGCTGAGCTGCTTATTATAATAACAGTGAGTGGAAAAAAATAAGACTGTGAATTCCAGGAATAGAAGGGAAGGATACATGAGTAGGTTTGGAGAGAAGAAAGATAATGGAGATATGTTAGAATCTCAATGACAGAAAGGCAAATAAAAATAACACCTGATTCTTCTAATTCTCATCAAAGTTTTTAAGAGGGATTAGATTTTTCTCCCTCTTTTCCATTCTTGGCACTCTCATTTAGTGTTCCAGTAGAGTAACTATCTGTGGATTTCTTATCTCTGTGTGAATTTTCTATCTCTTTTAGAGCAGTCACAACCTGATCTCTTTTTTATTTTCTTTGCTACTGTAGAGACTGTAATTTTAGCTTTTTGTCTCCTTTTCCTCTAAGAAACACTTCCCAGTAACACTTTTATTCCAGCAAACTATCTTTTATAATTTCTTGACAATATGAAGCCAACACTTATTTACAAAGTGGACCTTCAGGAAGCTTTAGAATTTTTGGTCATGCGGTTTTAGTTCCACATATTTTTGCATTTAATTTCTGATACGTTGTTGAAAATCAGAGGGAGTGTCATCCTTTTCCCGTTAGAGTGCAAAAGCATTGGAAATATTTTATGGTCTAGGTAGAGTTTTTGAATACCATGAGTAGTTAATTTCTAAAGTTCTTGCCTCTGAGCTTGGTCTCGGCAATTATTACCATCCTATTCAAGATCAGCATCTTGAACATTTTGTGCTGCTGGGGAACTCCTTGTCCATGGGGCTGCTGTCCTTCCCAGGTAACTAAAGCTGCTCTCCTTCTCAGTCTCCTTTCCTCTTCTGCATAAAGTGTTTTCAAAATGGGCATCAACTCAGTAAAATCTAGGATGAGTTCAGGGATTATGTAGATCTGGACAGACTTCCAAGAGGGACTTCACATCCTTAAAGTTCTTGCTTCAGTAATAGTAAGGAGCATTTACAGCCCTGATCTTAGGAAGTCACTCACTAAGAAGCGAACTCTGTTTGTTACAGGGGACCAAACACTTCTTGGGAACAATGAAGTCATAGACCTTAGGAAAGAATCTACTACCTCTAGTGCTCTGGGCCAGCACCATTCCTTGTCAGTTTTTACGGGGAACATGGGAATCGACTCTTCCATTCAACAGAAAGCATATTCCGATCCTGCTCAATTTTGGTCCCCTCCTCCCCTTTCTAAGCTCTTCCCATGAAGCCTCCTGAGCTTCTTGTTAATTTATATTATGGACTAACATCAGCCTCATATGTTCCAACAAGTTTAGCTATAGTAATTCCACACCTTATTTTGTTAAAATGATTTTCTTCTATTGTGAGTAGATACTATCTATAACATTCTGGTTCACACTTGGGCATGAAAAACACTGAAAACTGTAAATTCAAAACTAAGATACACATCTATGGCAAATGGAATTTGAGTGATTAGTAAGAATGCAATATCTCACAGAAATGTCATTATGTTATCCCTTTACTAAAATCTTTTTTTTTTGGTTTTGCCCATTCCTTTGCTTTGAGAAGTGACGCTCTTCTGAAGTACTAAAAGGGTGAAATTTAGTACAATAATAATGATAGATTGGGTTATAATATCTGTCAGTGGTCATTGCAGTTGTAAAGCAGGTATCAAGTGGTCATCTCATTTCTTATTAGATATTTTAAAGGTAAGAACTAAAGAGATAAACACTGCATATCACCTAAGCATAGAACATCATCACTGATTAGAACCACTTGAAGGGAACAATCATGATTAGTATGAAACTCAAGTAGTTACATAATATTTCTAAAGAGTTCAGGTTAATGACCTAAAAGTAAATATAGAAACTTGAAGAAGGTTAACAAATCATTATCCAGCAGAATTCTTTGATCTTGGCCTTAATGAATGAATAATAAATAAGTAGACCCTCTTTCAAAAGAGCAGAGCAATCGTTTATATGTTAATGGTCCTTCTCTGGTGCTCTAAATCATCCAGTCCTAGGAAACAAGCTAAACATTTGCCCTACAATCTTAATTGTGCAATTAATTTGCATAGGCACCACTTGATTCTAAATACATGTATAGTGTTAGAGCAAATTTCATTTCATTTTAATGAAACCTTCCATACCAAAACACTGTCAGAATTAAGCAGGTTCCTGGTGACTTTATTACTGAGATTTCCCTTCATGTGTGAATACAGCTTCCAGACATGGCTATCTACCTGAAAATGATGACTTTGCAAGACTTCATGCTCTAAGAATCACTAGTCTCTTGGAAATTACACCTTTCAAACTTTCAAATATTGCCAAGTCTCAAATTAAGTTTATAGGTGAGGTAAGAGAAAATAATATGGAGAAATAAAAATATGCATTGGAGTACTCAAAATCAAGAAATTATTCAAGCTGAAGGATTGTAAGATCTTAGGTCAGATTTTTAACTTATTTGACCCTTAATTTCTATAAACAGAAGAGGCTTTTACTTTAATGCAAACAATACATTCTTAAAGTTGTGTGTAAATTTTTTCCACACAGTGTGTAGATGGTGAGTAATAAAGGGACCTGGTACTTTTCTGGATTTTTTTTTGGCTTTTGTTGCTTTATAGATTGAAAATGTGAAAAGGAAACAAAACAAAAGAGAAATAGGAAAAAAAACAAAAGAGAAATAACATCATACAAATGCTTGTTCTAAGCTAAAATAGAAGTGGTGTTGGCCATGCAGATTTTATAATCCGTTGTATGTATGTATATATATATATATATATANTACTCCCTCCTTTGTTTTGTTTTAGTCCTTCAAAGATACTTTCACTCTTTTTGGTCAAATATATTATTTTGGACCAATCGTGAGAGACAGTAATCATACCAAAAACAACCAACAAGCTTTGAACAACCAGACTCTTCAAATCCCAAAATGTTAGTCCAATCTCAAATGATAAAAACAAACACTGGCTTCGTGTCATTTTCATCCACTGAGTTGATTTTCTAAAGTAAATTCACATCATTTCACATGAATATTTAAAATGATGGAATTTATTATCATCAGGAACAAATGACATTTTTTGTATATAAAGAATGATGTACCTTCTTGACCAATAAAACACTAACCCATAAGTTTATTGGAAAACAACTATTTTAAATTACGACTATAGCCTCTGCACATGCTATTTATCATGTGTTAGTTTATTCTCCCTTCTTTTCTCTCTGGGTTCAAATGTAATATAATAGAAAATGCTTTCATTGATCCCAGCTGACATCCTCCAATAAAATTTCCAAGGTCTCTGAAAGGTAGAGAGGAAAGTGGCTGTTTAGAACTCATTCTCAGGTCTACCCCTGGATCATCATTTAGAGATAATGTCAGTGAAACAGGACATTTGGGCTGGATAATGACCACCTGCTGTTAGATTAATCAAAAGAGAGAGTGTATTCCTCTCCAACAAGGCAAAACAGAAGTGCTTAGTTTCAAAGTGCAGATGATGCATCTTTCAGGAAGTTCTCACCCCCGTGGATACTTTATATAGGTTTTTCATGCATTTCATGGATATATTGTATAAATGAAAGACTGTCTCCTTAACTTGATCTATAATTGATATGATAGAATCACGGCATGTCACTGAGGAACATGAGATGGCACCTGACAGTCACCTTCTGGGCTTAGGCTTACCTGTTTCCTAAACATCTGTAATGAGTTTCTTAGTTTCAGTTTTGCAGTGTGTACATGAAATTAGTTATGCTAGAATTTCCATCTATTCATTTCAACAGTAGTTTAATTATATATAAATTATATATATATTATATATAGTCTATTGATTTTTTTGTAATAACTAGATCTCAAGAAAGGATAAGTCTGATCTTAGTCATATGACCTTAAGAGAGGACTTGAGATGCTGGTCTGATGGTTAAGTGGACAAAGACACTTGTGACAAAACCTGAAGACCTGAGATCCATTCCTGGGACCCACTTGGTATAAAGAGACATTTCAAGTAGACTCTGACCTCTGCACATGTGCCAAGGGATATAAGTACACATTTGTACTCACAACATGTATTTTTTTTTTTTTAGTTTTTTGAGGCAGGATTTCTCTGTGTAACTTTGGTGCCTGTAATGGAACTAGCTATTGTATACCAGGCTGGCCTCAAACTCACAGAGATCTGCCTGCCTCTGCCTTCTGAGTGATTGAATTAAAGGTGTGCACCACCACCACCCAGCAACACATATAATTTTTTAAAATTTTAAATAAAAGGTAGAGCTGAGAAATCCTTATAGAGGTAAAAATTCATATGTGATCAAAAACATTAATCCATGTAAAAAATCTCATTCTGTGTTTTGGCATGTTTGAGTCCTATAGACTTTAAACGTGCAAGATTGGAATTCACAATCATGTAAGTGAATTCCTTAAAATAGATCTCTTATTAGATTTTGTCTAGTAACCTTTCTGCTCCAGTTACATCCTGTCTGGTATAGTGTCCTTTATGGAAACCTGCATTTAAAATTCCATCTTAAAATAGGCCCACTTCATTTTTGTTATCTTTTTAAATACAATATTTTAAATAATTCTTTGATAATTTAGTACATGCACACAAAGTGTTTTCATCATACAAGCTCCATCGCTCCCCCTAATTCTTCTCAGATCCACCTCCCTGTCTTTCAAACTTCTCCAAATTTCATATCCTCCCTCCCTTATTTTTTAATAACCACCTAGTCCATTTTTTTGCTATCCATGTATTTCTAGGTATTGGAGTCATGTACTGTAACACAGCCTTAAAGAAAAATTATTCTCCTTTCCCTACAAGCCAGCTATGGCAGGATAGTTCCTTAGCTAATGGTGGGAGTTTATGAGCTCTGTTCCCCCACTGTGATGTGATTGACTTGTTCTTGCTAACATTTTATGCAAGCAATCACAATCACTGTGTATAAACAGAGACAGCTCGTTCATTTTTAGACTGCCCGGACCTGAATAATTACACAGAAACTATATTAACTACAATACTGTTTGACCAATGACTCAGGCATATTTCTAGCTAGCTTTAACATCTTAAATTTTAACCTATTCCTGTTAATCTGTGTATCACCACGAAGCTGTGTCTTACTGGGTAAGGTTATGTTCTGGCATCTTTCTCCTTTGTCAGTTACCTGGTGTCTCTCTGACTCTACCTACTCTCTCTATATATATATCTCTGTTTGGATTTCCCACCTGACTTTACTCTGCTAAGCCATTGACCAAAGCAGCTTTATTCATTAACCAATAAAAGCAACACATATACATAAGGACTTCCCACATCACATCCTCTTTGTACTTTGTTTTACCTGAGATAAAGCTCCAATCCATGGAAGCTGAATATTTACCTACTGAAGAGTCCAATCTGTATGTGAAGATTTGGGTAAAATTTTGTTACATCTCCTCCTATGTCTACTAAATTTTCAATTTCAATGCCTTTTACTTATATTGTTAACTTTGGTCTCTGATCATTTATAGCAGTTTTTCAAAATACTTGTTTGCTGATATCGCATGGATTTTTTGTTTTATATAATGAAACTGCCCTTGATCACATTTATAGCAGTGTTTTTTTTTAACGATTGTCATTAAATCTTTTAATTGCTCAGTGTATGAGTTTTTCTGGCACTGACAGAGAATTATTGAATCAAATTTGGTTTTGGGGCCTTCAGGATGATGGTTACCTTGCCTGACCTTTCTTGATCTTCAGTCCAATGCCAGCTTTTACCACAACCTCTGCATGCTCCAGCAGGCTGGGGCCTTCTGTTTGGATTATTTATTGAAAAACATTGTTTCTAGGAATACCTTTCTTACATCCCTTTTCAAATGACCTAGATTACTACAATTAAAAATCCGACATTTTGATTTTTCTTAAAACTTTGAGAAATTACTTCTATCAGAATACCACCATAAACATGAGCTCCAATATCAGCTGTATTTCTAATCCATTCATCTATTGGTTCTGGATCTTGCCTTTAGAGGCCTTATCACCATTTTGCATACTGATTAAGCATTTTTAAAGACAAAAAATTGATTAATTTTTGTCTGACTTCTGAATTTGATACTATTCTATGTACAGCTGAAGCAAGTCTTTGCAGAAAATCAGTGAAGGCTTCTTTTGGACTTTGTATAATTTTAGTGAATGACTCAGACCTCTTTCTTGTCTCTTCAACCTTCTCCCAAATATTTAAAGCTGCTTAATGACATAGTGCCTTGGCATTATCATCAAAATCAAGCTACATTTGTGACTCAGCATATGGACCTTCACCTAGAAACTGATCTTGGAAAATATTAGTGCCTGTAGTCCTAATTTGTTATTCTATGACTCTAGCTTTCTCTGTCCACCATGTTTGTCAATGTTACTGGGGACCAGCTGTCAATATTGCTGTTGCAAAGCGTGTCCAGCCTTAGGGGATAATTACATTCTGAACTGCCCATAAATTCAATATCTGCTTCATGTAGGGTGAATGTATATCATATGAAACAATGGTTTCCTCGAATCTCCTGAAATCTAATATTTCTATAGGATTCCATTTAACTTTTTCATAACCATAGGCATGCCTATCATCCTCAGGTAGTTATTGTATAGTAACTGGATAAACTAAGGTTGGTTTTCTAACAACATTGAGCTGCCTGTCTTCAGTTTCATCACACAGTGGTGTGGTAGGTTCTTGTCTAAATTCCTCTGTGTCTGATTATTTTTCTTATTTTCATTTATAAGTCTTTCTAAGGCTTGAATCTCATCATTCCACTTTTGATATTTGTCAGAAACACCCACTATAACTATTAAGGATAAAATATGAATTGCCAGACCAATAGTAATTTTAGTCAATATTATGCCAATATCAGTTATGTGATCATTTATCTTTTTGTTTTCTGTTTCTATGTTTAAGCCATCTAAAGTAACAATATACAGGTTCCTAACGCCCTGTATTATTTATTACATTTCCCATTCTTAACATGAGAAAGATCTTTCCTTTTAATATTGCTAAACTCTTTATTTGAGGACTTTTCAGGTGTTTTTCTCCGCATGTGGTGTGAGTTCTGTCTGTGTGGTCATGTCATGTGTTGGAGAACCAAATGTTGCTTTTATATAAATCTCAATTGTTCAATTTGACCAATAAAGACTCAGGAGCTAGATGCTGGGGTGAAAGCCTGCTAGCTCAGAGAGGCAGATCAAGCACCCTGTTGAGTTTCCTTCTCCTTCATTCTCCCAGAAGAAAAAGAGACCTTTCTCCTATGCCTTCTCAAACAAAACTCCTCAAACTCAATGTCCCTCCCTTCTACTTTCTGTGTGTCTCCCATCTATCTTCTCATCCCCCTTACTCTGTATGTTTTGTTTTGTTTTCTTCATGTCAACTGGCTGCTTATTCTGCTTCTTGATCTTTATTTTATCCTGTTTATGAAATTCAAGCAGAAAACTCTTGGGTTAAAGGTGTGTACTAGGGCTGAGACACACTCCAACTAGTAACAAGGTTTTCCAGTAAATAATGCAATTCTGGAATTTACAGTGTGATCCAATATCCTGCAACACAGTTCTCTCTCTGTGTTTCAGAGAGATGTTTCCTTGGGAAGGGGTAAAGACTATCAAATGTGGGGATAAAGACAAATATTTATAAAGTTCTATTAGTGATTATGCTGGTTTAGTAAATTAGATATAGATTCTTCTGCAATAATAAGGACTTTACTAGTACTGAATAGTTAGCTAGAATTCTAGTACTAGGTTTTTGGCTTTGTTTGGTTTGATTTTTAAACACTCTCCATTAGAAACCCTTGACAGATTTGAGGGTGGGACAGGATAAAGAGAGAAAATGGCTTTCTTGGTGAGTTTGGGGTTGTGAATTCCTCTCTGCCCTAGCTAGAAGGAGAATAGATGTCTCCTGAGTTCTAAAACTGCAACTATCATGTTAACATGCAATGAAATTTGACTCTGCATGCCTTCTCTTTGCCTTTTCTTGTATACCAATGAGGTTTACTACTCAAGAGCACTGATATCTCCACCGGCTTTTGCTAGAATATGAAACATTTTCTTGCTCTCCAACCTTTGAGACCAGGGCTTTGGGGTAATAGGAAGAGGTGAGTTAGGCATTAAGAAGTCCACGCAGAGGGGAGGTTCCCTGTTTCCCTGAAACTTGAAGCAGAGAAGAAGCTTGTAAGTTACAAATCTTTGTGCAAGTAATTTTAACATTCTGTAATGTGCCATGTAGGAAACATGGATTCAACTCTTACATAGGGGAACGTAATGGGTGGGGGAACAACACAGGGAGAATTATTGGGAGGTATGTAAATTGAAGGTTTGATTTTATTTTTAGTAAAAAGGGTTTGAAAAAACAATGTTTTAGATGAGAGTGGG
>LOEQ01008722.1:1953-25310 GCA_001685075.1 Bramus lutescens
TTTCTCAGAAAATTAGGAAACAACCTTCCTCAAGACCCACCAATACCACTGTTGAGTATGTATCTAAAGGATGCTCAATCGTGCCACAAGGACATGTGATCAACTGTGTTCATAGCAACTTTGTTTGTCATAGCCAGAACCTGGAAACAACTTAAATACCCCTCAACTGAAGAATGGATAAGAAAAAATGTGGTATGTTTACATAGTGGGGGACTATACAGCAGAAAAAGATAATGACAGCTTGAATTTTGCAGGAAAATGGATAGACCTACAAAACATTATTTTGAGTGAGGTAACCCAGACCCAGAATGACAATTATCACATGTACTTACTCATAGACTGTTTTTAAACATAAAGCAAAGAAAGCCAGTCTACAAACCACAATCCCAGAGAACTTAGACAACAATGCAGATGCTAAGAGAGACTTACATAGATATAATCTACATAGGAAGTAGAAAATAGAAAAAGGCAAGATCTCCTGAGTGAATTGGGAGCATGAGGACTTTGGGGGAGGATTTAGAGGGGGAGGGGAGAAGAGAAAATGTAGAGCTCAATAAATATCAATTAAGAAAAATCCCAGCACTCAGGAGGCAGAGGCAGGTGGATCTGTGTGAGTTCGAGGTCAACCTGGTCTACAAGAGCTAGTTCCAGGATAGGCTCCAAAGTTACAGAGAAATCCTGCTGAAAAAAGCAAAATAAATAAATCAAAAATACAAACAAAAACAAACCCAAAAAATTTTGTTCAGTTAGACTGTGCCATCTAGTCTCACTGTGATTTGACCAAATTACATTGCAGATGGAGAAAACTAATAATCACAAGTTATCCTCTGGCTCTGATTACATGCTATGCTAGGCATTTGCATACACACATGCACACACTCATAATCACAATTTAAATAAATGATAAAATATAGAAATAAATTAATATATAAATAGGAAAAACCCATTAGTGTTGGCTGTATAAACTTGTGATTTCAGTGCTGGCTTTCTTATGGTGTAGATACTCTATTGAACAGTGAGCTCCAGATTCAGTAAGAAATCCCGTGTCTAAAGTATGTGATAGAGAAGCAATAAATAAAGATCCTCAATATCTACCTCTCATCACCATATATGCAAGTGCACACATGTGAACATGCACACAAGCTCACCCCACGCATGCTCACATAGATGAAAACACACATACACACATAAACTAATACACAAACACATGAACAAATGAAAGGGAAGTGATAGAGACACACTCAAAGAGAAAGAGAGAATTAAACCCAAAACATAGTGCTTGGCTGAACTCAACTATATCTCACCGATGCATGTTCTGGGTGAAAGATTCTTTGGCAAGTTCATGTACACATTTTGGAAATGAGATAACAAGGCAAGCCACTAGAGAACTAATGGCCTGACGGGTGTGCTCGTGTCTTTGCTAAAGTGTGACTAGCGGACAGTTATCCAGAGTCCTTCACAGTGTAGCAAGTTAGCATTGGTAGCTACGCTTCTTCTTATGAAATATTCAGTTCAGTTGTACAAACAATACAGTGAGAATTACAGTTAAGTCTATAGTTTATTGCATATTATAGGTTTAACCAAGTGAGCATTCAGGAAACCTGTATGTACAGTAGTCATCATCTTATGAAACGTGGCAGGAATGGTCGTGGTCAGCAGTTTCAGCAAGTTCTCGCTGGAGAGCAAGTGTGTGTCAGAGCAGGATCTGGGATACTATCACCTGAGCTGTGTCTCCATCTCTGTTCTAAAATCCCCCTGACCCTGGGTTTTCAGGAACTGTTCCAAATACCAAGGGATGTGAAGGACAGCAAGTCTTCTGTGTGGAAGAAAGGTGTTCCATCTGGATCTAGGGTTCAGTTTTAGCAGGCTGTCCTGTTGGCATAGCTATCAACTGTGTTTCAGTGCTAATAATTTGGCTTACACTTGTTAAATATACCTGCCTGAGTGTCCTTTAAGTCATTTCTGCCTCAATCAACAGAAAGCAATACTGCACTTTTGTACCTCCAATCCTAAATAAAACACACAAAATATTAAACCAATTATAAAATTGCATGCTGTTGAGTATCTGAACTCATATTTACGCTAAAACACACACACACACACACACACACACACACACACATCTTTTCAGAGAACAGGCTTGATAAATAGCTACATTCTGTTGCTGTCATCGAGCAGGTGGGTGCATGGAGATGAGATGACCTTTTTCTTAAAAAATACAGTGCTCACTAGGGTGAATTCTGTCAAGACGCTCACAGAATTTAACAAAAGTCCTTATTTTAGAACTGAGACTAAATTGCTTGTTCCCATTAAGAACGACCTTCATGGCCTTTCCACATTTCTTTCCACAAAACTAAAAGGCAACAAAACATGGGTGACAGCACTTGGTAAAAGTGATTGTAGTGACATTTTAGATCTGTCAAGCTTTTCTACAACTGCTGCAGCCCAGGTAGCCTAATGAGACACACTGTGTAGTCTCACAGTGAGGGAAGCCCTTTAGATCTCTTATTTCAGTCATCTGTAGAGGCCCATGAGCCTGAAGACCATCACTTCCTGCTGGGCCATATACTCTTCTAATAGATACTGAATTGTAGCAAAAGTATCTTTAGTCATAGCTGCATGAAATGTATACACATTAGGCTTCTGTGGGTGATGGACATAGGTTCAATATCTGTGGAACTAAGCATTATACCCAGTGCAATGAATTCTGAAAATCTACAGATTTATGTGACTCTCAACTCCTATGCACAGGAAATGTAAAACTGCTATTAAATTATTGAGTCTTTTATACTAAAACCTTGCATTTTTCTGTCACAATAATAAAATTGCAAGTATTGAGAATAATGCTGATGTTTGGATATTTTCTTCAAAAAGATGATTGCAAAAGGATTTATGTTCAGGATAACTGAATATGCAAAGCATCAGGTTTTTAGGACTATATAAAAATAAGAAAATTGTGTATGCAATCCCAATAAATATTTATTAAGATTATACTTCATGTGATAAAGTATTCCAGGCCTTATCAGAAAACCTTGCTGTAATGGGCTAGGCAACAATGTAACTAACACAAAGTTGTTATGACACAAGGCAAAATAAAACAAGCATAAAAATTCAGAGTACATATGTAGTTTTCATTCATTATTAATTTCTACTTTTATTTCTCTTCACTTTTCAAAAATTATTTGAAGATCATTATGTGTATTTGTGTATTATTGCATATGATTAAATATTGTGTTTGTTTGTGGATATATTATGAGGTTGAATAAAACAGATGGGTTAGGGTAAGTGGTACCTTTGGGCATTGCTGGTAGTGTAATCAGGAGTTCAAGGCCAGTTTGAAACTCATAGGGAGTTCATGGCTAGCCTGGGATTCATGACACCTGTTTAAGAAAACAAAGAGAAGCAAGCACACTTTAAACAAAACTAATAATTGGAAAAGAGATTATATGTAGGTATAAATATAAATCTTATCTGATGGACAGGTTTTATGTATTTATTTCTAAGAAAAATTTTCATATGTCATAGTTAACTACCACTGCCAGCTTGAAGCAACAGGGTCATTTGGACAAAGGGGCTCTCAAATGAGGAATCATGGTCAACAGACTGGCCTGTGAAGCATTCTCTTGATTGCTGACTGATGAGACAGGGCAGGGCTCACTATGGGCAGGGGGACATATTTAAGCATTTTGGCTTGAGCTCTATAAACATTCTCTCTGATGGACACCATTGTAGAAGACCACAGCTGTTCAAACAAAATACTTTGCGTCTAGCAGTCCCAACTGATATATCTACTACACAATTTCTGCCCTTAATACACTGAACAAGACTAGTGTCTACTGAAGTTCCCTAATATGTCTGCCTGCAGAGAAACCATGTGGTAGGTACCAAAGGCTCTTTCCACACCTTACATCCAATTGCTTACTCTAAAGCATGATTTCTGACTGGATCTGATAACTAAGACAGCTATGGACAGGTAGCATATAGCACTTGGATATGTGCATGCAATTGCTGAGAACCTCCAGATGAGATGGGATATACTTGTGACACTAACATGAATGCTGCTCTACTTAAAACTCTGTGATCATTTTCTGAAAACCCTCATTTGTTATTTCAGGCCATAAAACAAGAGCAATCTAGAATAGAGAAGACCAGTAGTTAGTGAAGCTGTAATGAGCACCGTTGAAATCTGCATGGATGAAAAGTCAGCTGTGTGTGAGACCACTAAGGTCCTTCCCTTCAGCTTTGTTAATGAGTTTATTTTCTAAAAGTTAAGGTTTGCACCACAAAGGTTAGTTAATAAGGAAGGTTACATAAAAATTTAGATCAGAATGCTGAATTTAAGTTATTCAACTCAATGTTTATTTCTCTGAAAGGTCACTTGGATAAACCTGCCTTAAGAATGTAAAATCACAGTTGTAGTAAGAACTAGGGTTTCTATGAGAAAAATGGAGGAAATATTTTACTTTGTTCACTTGTTTTGAAGTTTTTCTTTTAGTACATTAGAGCAAGCTTTTGAGATCAGAAGTTATGTGTTACTGATGTGTTCCCAGCACCATGCAGGGAACACGCAAGGTTGATAATAGACTGAGCCATATCTGAACAAAAAACTATGTTTACAAATTTAATGTTTTCTGTTTTACTTTCAATGGCAATACTATTATGAGGCAATTTTCTGAAATTCTAATTATAATTAGTCTCATTTCTATATCTATCTTACGTATCAATACAGCAGAGTTTTGTTGTCAAGCAAATTTGATCAGAGCAGATAATTCCCAATTCCTAGTACTCTGGAAAACTGTGAATATAAATTTCCCAATTTCTCAGCTTTCTTCTGTGTTATTATTTACTAAATACCATGTTCAAAAATAATAGCTTTGATAACTGTTTCATAGCTTTTAGTATTTATTTAAAATAAGTGAACTGCATGAAAAACCAATTTGAATATCATCTAACAAATGATGAACAATTATTTTTAAGGAACTAGAAGAATTATTATATTGGTATAGACTGACATATCTATTCATAGAAAGAGGTACTATATTTCTTAAGCAAGTTTTTTCAAAACTGAAATTCCTCCTCTAAGCACAGAGCTACTGTCACATGAAAATGGGCAGAAATGAAGGAAAGTGTGAGAGGGTAGGTATTGAGAGAGATGCCCCTGGACTTCTATTCTGTTTCTTGCAGGTACCATCCTTTTCTGAAGCCCATTTGCCAAACTTGTCTAGGGCACAGAGCACACACTTGTTTATTTTTTGTTTTTGTTTTTTTTTGACCATGTCAATTAACCAAAGTCATCTGTGTGACTATGGTTTTATAACTCTTTGTTGGAGTTCAAAATTCTGCGGTAGGTAAACAACTGAAGGCAATGACTGGACTTTCCCTTAATTTACAAATAGTCAATAGTTCATCAGGACTTAGTAAGTCACTGTCAGCCACTACCAAGACTAATAGTTTGCATGGTCTGTCTCTTATGGGCTCAGTTCAGGGAGCTTCAGCTCTCATGGGCTAATGATTTGATTTTATTCAATTTAGGGGACAGCACTTCAGAGTCATTTGCCCAGTTTTCAGGCTGTTTAATACTCCCTTTCCTTCCTTTATGAAGTTATTTGAATCTTTGAGTAGGTGACACAAATACCTTGTTTAAAAATAGGCCCTACTTACTCTCAGCTTCTTGGACAGTTATGGATCTCTATATTCAACAACACTTACCTCAAAGAGAAGCTTCTTTTATTAAAGGTGAGAGCATCTTTTGTCTGTGGCTATGTATATAGATATTCAGAAGGCATTTTAAGAATCTGTCAATTAAGTTGGATAACAATAGTAAACTCACTTGAATCTATGAACATCATGGGTATAAGTCCATCTTATTTTTAACATAACTGTTCCCAGATATATTGAATGTGCTTTTGAGACTTTTAAGAATTCCCAGAAACAGGTTTTTTAATTCAGTCATGCATTTCTACTTACCTACATAGGATGTGAGGCATTCCAAAAAAGATTGAAGAAACCTTGTCTCGAAGAACCAAAACCAAAACAAAACAAAAAAAAAGGTTGAAGAACTCAAGAAGGCACACTCCTTTACTGCTACTATGCTACCATGTGGGATGTTATGAGCCCATCCATACAACCCATGAGAAATGAGTATTCACCACACATAACTTCTCAGATACAAGGAGGTTAAGGAAAATGTAATGTATAACTTTCCCAGTCAAATATTTTGACACAGCAAAAGGAGTGATCTAAGGCAGCAGCTCTCAACCTTCCTAATGCTGTGAACTTTTAAAACAGTTCCTCATATTGTGGCAACATCAAGCATAAAATTATTTTTGTTGCTATTTAATAACTGTAATTTTGCTACTGTGATGAATCATAATGTAAATATCTATGTTTTCCAATGGTTAAAGGGGTTATGGCCCACTTGAGAAACACTAGTCCAAGGCATGCTTTATAGGTATCCGTCTTAGTTGTGGTTTCTTTTGCTGTGAAGACAGAATGACCATGACAGCTCTTATAAAGGAAAACATTTAATTGCAACTGGATTAAAATTTCAGGGATTTAGTTCATGATTGTCATTTTTGGAAGCTGGTGGAGTGCAGGCTGACATGGTGCTGGGGAAGGAGCTAAGAGTTCTACATCTGGATCTGAAGGCATTAGGAAGAGAAAGCCACATTGAATGTGGCTTGAGCATGTGAGACACACTTCTTCCAACAAGGCCACATCTACTCCAACAAGGCCACAAGTACTAATAATGCCACTTCCTATGGCCCTATTAGTCTCATTTTGTTTCAAACCACAACAGTAAAAGGATAAGAACTCATACGATTTAAACAGTAAATTCCTGAACTGAGTTACCTACAGTGTTTCTTGAATCTATAAAGTTCGCTAATGTTAAAAGTTACTAGATATAAAGACTCCCTTACAGCTTGGCAACTCTTTTCCTTCCTTCCTTCCATCCTTCTTCTTTTATTTCTTTCTTAAAGATTTTATAATTATTTTAATTGTATCTATGTGTCTGTGTGTGTATGTGTGTGAGAGAGAGAGAGGGAGGGAGAGAGAGAGAGAGAGAGAGAGAGAGAGNGGGAGAGGAGAGGAGAGGAGAGGAGAGAGAGAGAGAGAGAGAGAGAGAGAGAGAAAGAGAGAGAGACATTGTGCATTTCAGTAAGTGCAGTGACTGCAGGGATTCCTTGGAGTTGCAGGTGCAGGAGGTATACTATCCTATTCAGATGCTGGAAAGCAAATTCAGGTTCTTTGCAAGAGCTGGATGCTCAGCATCTGAGCCACCTCTCCAGCCTCTATTCCCCGTCACCCCCAAACTGGGAATCTACAGAGAGGTTAGGGGGCTTAGGAAAAAAAAGTTTGTTTTACGCCTATACTCAAGAACCCTTTGGCTTTCAAAAGATGGGAATGTAACCATTTCAAGATTTTTTCATCTCTGAGAATATGCTACATTTATTCCCAAGAATTTTAATGTTATGTTATGATAGAAATGTAAGATATTTATTTTACTTTGAAATGCAAGTCTATTCTTGTTACTCTATCAGCTTATAGTACATGTATATGATTTCTAAGTCTAACTCCAAATTAAAACCTAGAAAACTAAACCCAAAGAATGATAATTTTGCTTTAGAGAGCGTGAAGACTATTTTGGAGGGAGGCAGATAAACAACCAAATGAGAACTTGTCAGTACAGCAATCAGAATTAAAAATAAAATTTTGTCTGATGATTTCTTTTGAAAATTGAAGCCAGCTTAGCAAATTCAAGATTAATTTATGGACACAATAAAATGAAGCTCAAAAGTAATAATAATTTGGAATCCAGAAAGATTTTTCCTACAAAATTATTCGAAAATCATGGTTTTAACTGGGCAGTGGTGGCACATGCCTTTAATCCCAGCACTTGGGAGGTCAGCCTGGTCTACAAGGGCTAGTTCCAGGACAGGCACCAAAATTACACAGGGAAACCTTGTCTCGAAAGCAACAACAACAACAACAAACAAAGAAAAAAAGAAAAGAAAAAATCATGCATTTACAAATTTGTTAATGTATCTTATTAAAATATTTTTCTTAAATGTACAGTGGGGAAATTTCTAAAATGTATGTACCATAGAAAAAACATTGCAAATTGGAAGACAGATGCTAATTGTATTTGTCCTATCGATAACACATTACTAAAATTAGATTTTTTCCTGAGCTGGGACAATGGACAGTGGCTCTTTATGATACAGAGAAAACAATGATAACCTACTGAAATGTTAAAATAGCTCAAAATACAGCCTCAGAATACATAAGCGCATATAAAATGCATGCTTATATATGAGTACATATAAAATTATATTCATAATTATATATAGAAAAATCCTAATTTTTATGTCTGTTATCATTTCCATCACTGCACCATTGAAAGTTGCCAGCGCTCTAGCAGAATGCCTCGCCACCCCAAGTGCTGGCACTTTCAAGTTCCACAGCCGCACATGCGCCATGCAGCTTTGTAATACCCTGTGCGCATGCTCTAGACAGCCTTTAAAAGCTGGATATGCCTGCTCCACCTTCTCTTCCCCATACCAGCTTCCTCATGCCTGTGTAGGTATCTTTCTCTCACCCTAATGAACTCTTAAAGTGGGTTCTGTTGGGTGTCTATGTATCCTTGTGATTGTTCTTGAGTCCGGTAATTTCATGTAGACTGATATGACAATAAGGAAAACGAGTTTAGTAAATATGAATTAACATTAGTCAGTTAGAAATGCTTTGTATATTGATTTCTAGAATTGGAAATCATTTAACTAGTAAAAGTCTGCTGTGTTTGATAAGGTTATCCAGGAGGCAGTCACTTCAGCGACTGACCCTGAACTTGCCCAGGACTCAGAGACTTGATGTGAGTCAGTTCTTACTCCTTAGGTTATGTCAACTGCTAAAGCCATCATCAGAGATTCCAGACAAAATCACTGGGTGTGGCCAGGAATGTAACCAGGACCTTTAGCTCCTAGAGCCCCATTTATTAAGCAGCTAGGATGGATGGATTTTCACTCAAATACTTGGAACATGACATAATTTCATACCTTTATCAGCAGGGGCAGACTCTTTGTTAATATTCTTAGCCCTTCAGACTGTCTTGTACTGCTCTCCAGGGTTCTGGATTTGTGACTTAAATGGTCACATGGAACCAGTGCTGGGAAGGCCCTGTCACTTTCTTATCACTATTTTGATATTCTCAATAACTTCTCAACAAGAGCTCCATGTATCTTTCACCTTGAACTCCATGAAAAACATGCTTTTCTGTCTGTGGGCTTTCTGGAGTTGGAATATGAGAACCATTGCTATGTGTATTTCCCTAGGTGCTATGTGGACATTTGAGGAAACACTTTCTATTTCAACCCATAAAAAAGATAGTGTCTCCAAACTGACCCATGTCTTAGTACCTAACAGAAAAATAATCTTCTGCATTTGGAGTGTAGGTATATATGTCAAGGGAGGGAGGAATAAGAAGAGAGGGAAAGATTATTATAAGTCTTTCCCCTCTATCCCTGACTTGGAGTTGTAATGATTTTGTGTTCTGTTTACCATTATCTAAACCCTCTGAAGACCAAATTCACTTCATTTCCTTAATTACCATGCCCTAGACCTTAGTACTAAGTAACACCACTTTGTCTCTTCTGCAAAATGGCGCCATCATTCCAACTTCAATCAATAAAACACTTTTTGTACCATTTTTTTAATGTCAGCATTGGCCATCAGAAAAGAGCTACTGCTGAGGCCAACGGGGATAATGCATACTGCTCTATAATCCCTATGCATCCTTTGTGGCTGTCTCCTCTGTGATCAACTCTCCATTCCGTTTTCCTGTCTCATGGGCTGTGATAGTTTCAGTATTGCATCAAGTGATTTAAGCACACAATTACATATGCAGAAGTGATTATATGAAGTGTCTATTAAAGAGAAATGAAAACTTTGATTTTGAGGAAGACAACTGACATAAAAAAGGTTTTAAATCTTATCCAAAGGAAAGGAACAAGGAAAACAAATAAACAAACAAATAAACAAAAAAATCAGAGCAGATATAAAAGGAATAATCGTGACTGCAATGTAGCTTTGGGAAATTGTGAAGACACATAGGGTACTCAGGATCAACGTCAGGTATCAAAGGCTGTAAATGTTTTTAAGATTAGCTCTGCCTTGTTTTCTGTGTCAGAATCATTAATGACACAAACACTTGTTGAGGAAAATGTGAACTTGGAGCATACACGGAGATGAATTTCAGTGTCAAACCTATGGCTCTTTAATAATTACAGGCTTCACAACAAGAATGAAAATTCCAGCATTACAGATTAGCAGCATGAGGAGGTAGACATGTAATCTCACCACCAGTTAAGGTACCTTTTGCATTTGATAGCTGATAGCTGCAGGGAGAGAAGACTCAGTTGTTTGTTTTGAAATGATGTGATTCCTCTTAATTTGATTGTATGCAAGAGAAGAGCTAATCCTAAGACTGGCTGTCTAACACATATTTGATGGAGGAGGAAAGGAAAAACGACAAAGTGTCCTCTAACTTGGGTAGGCAAGGATGAGGGTTTAAAGAGTGGTAAGGCGAGAAATTGAGTGGGATAAATATGTCCAAAACATTTTGCGTGAAATTCTCCCAAAGAAATAATACAATTATTCTTTTTAAAATCTACTGTGCATTGGATGTTTTCTCATGACTGTCAGTCATTTTCCTACATTACATATCTTTACATGGATTCAAGGACCAACGTTTTTACAGTTTTTACGGACATTTCCCTCTGGGGGGAATTCAGAGCTGTAGTTTGGAGATTTGATCTGCAGAGCTTTCCACAGCCGGGATCTGAGAGCACAGCTGATCTCATTCTCATCTCACATCACAGTCTACGCCCGAGCTCTTCGTGATCACCCTGATCACCGGCATTTGGGCCTTGAGTAGACAGATAACCAAATATTTATTTCTTAAGGATCCAAACCTTTTGATGGTGCCTGTTCAGCTTGACTTTATCACATGGGGTTGTGGACACATAAACCTTGAGAGTGTCAGAGTTTCCCAAGTGGTTTAATACATATTCTTTTTCACATCCCCAAAAGATGGCATTTTCTTTCATGATGATCATGTTCAGTTAACTTTGGTTATAGTTAATTCAGTAACTCCCTGCTGATTGCTGGAAATAGAGTTGGCAACTGCTATGATATTGCTGTTTTCTGGAGAAAACTTTACATGTTGCTTGGCAAGTGTATGCTTCCATCTTGGTCTACAACGTATAACCCTACAGATTTGTGATGGTAAGAAACAGAAAATCCTCTAGTGGCTCATCCAAAGCACTGTAATGTGGCTCTTGCTTCACCTACAGTGCCTTGAACTCATACATTGTTTCTCAGGAGAGTAGGGCACCATATGAGTGTCTTCTAGGGTTCATAAATACATTGAGTCCTAAAAGATAAGTACTTCAAAAACTCTAAATTCTTTTCCCAAGCTGGCATTAAGCATCACATTTTAGAGTGTAGCTGTAAGGCCAGATGACTTTAGGTACTAAGGCATGCCATAGGCTAATGATTTCACATCCTTAATACCTTACAGTGAGATAGTCGTCTGAACATATGCTGTGATGAACAGAACTAAATAAAGCTCTTAAAAGCGTGCTATCAAGAAAAGAAAACTAATATGTAGTAGGAGTAGATCACACTCCTGTTAAAACAGACTATCTGAAGCCCATTTTCTTTCAGTTGCATAACTCTATAACCAAGCAGAGGCAGTCAGATCTGTCTCAGGAACCAGCAGATTCCCTTGTAAAAACTTACACTCTCTGTTTTCTAGTTTGTAAATGGCACACCAGTGAATACGTCATACTTTAAGCTACTTCAGTTCTGGATAATCATTGCTTAGGGCCATCTCCTAAAGTATAGTCTTAGATCCAAAGTAAAGATGAAAAGAAACGGAATGTAAAATATGGAAGGTGTAGGAGCTCTCATTTACTCTGGAAGTCACTTCTTAAAGATTTATTTTATTTCAATTATATGCGTTTGTGTCTTGGTGTGGGTTTGTATATACAAGAGGGTGTCAGGTCCCCTGTAGCTGGGGTTATAAATATCTATGAGCCATCTAACGTGGGTGCTGAGAACCTAACTCCAGTCCTCTGCAATAGCAACAAATGCTTATTATAACAGCTGAGCCAACTCTTCGGTCCCCAGCAGATCACTTTTTAGGGGATGGGAATAATTCTTTCTCTACATGCACTAAAAGTTGTGACAGTTCCCGTGGCGAGGCAACGAGAGGAGGGTACTCCAGAAGAACTTGATATGCATGCATGATGACTGTGATGCCCATATGCATAAATTATGAGCTCAAGAATCACTTTATTATTCCCCATAGTGTAAGAAAATCCTGACTTGACAGATTTGTTCAAAGCAAAATCTTTATTTAATCTATGGCTGCTTTTAACCAATTAGATACTGTCAGGCTGACAAAACTGTAATCGTGACTTATTTTTGTTTTCCCTTAGAATAAATTTAACATTTTAATCTAAATCTTTAATAACATGCTGCAGTCTTACAAAAATAAAGCAAAGTAATGTAGACTGAAAATGAGTTTATTTTCTCATAATTTATTGTTATGCCTTTTCATAAATCATCCATGTTTTCACCAAGAACTGTTTTTAAGGCAAAAACTCAGTGTTTGAAAAAGTAAGTGGATGGGTTTTTATTTCTTGTTTTATAATCAATTGAGATGTCTTTTTCCTTTTACTATAACTGTTGGAAAAGATGGTATTTTCAGATATTTGATGCAATGGAAATGGAAAAGACTATTTTTTAAGAGATTTATTTTGTTTTCTCTTTTGCTTGTGAGAGTATGCTAACAAGTATGTATGTACACCATGTGCGTGACTTGAATTTGATGAGGCCAGAAGAGGAGAAGGCCCCTGGAAATTGAGTTACATATAGGTGTGAGCTTCCATGTGGGGGCTGGAGACAGAATAGGGGCCCTCTACAAGAGCATCTAATTCTCCTCAATGCTGTGATGTCTCTTCAGTCCCTATGTCCTTAAATAGTTATTTTCCACCTCTAACGAGACATATTTGACATAGCGCACAGCATTTTTTCCTTAGCATTTCCATTGCTGGTGCTGTTCGGGACAGAATTGATTAATAGTGACCCCCAAGAAACTAGACTAGGTGGCTAATCCCCAATGGGCCAACTAAAAAGACAATTAATCATGAATAGAAGTGAGGATACTGGGAAGCATCGCAAACAATGGTTACAGTGACCCTACAAGCAAATTTTGGTTACTGATGTGAGCTTTGGTTGTAAATGGAGAACAGAAGCATCTATTACAGAGCAGTCCTGGAGGAGATGTGGTCCCTCCTATCATTGGCCCGCCATTGTTTTGCTCTGGTCTGCCCCTCCAGTGAGGAGGCACAATAAACTGAACGACCATGGAAGATCATCTCCAGGCTGATCTCCGGGCTTCAGCTTTCACCTCCCTGACCTCAGGAAAGGATTTCTGGGGAAATTTTAAGTAGTCTGATAGCCAGCAGGAGGGATTCATGTGTCTCTCTAGAGTACTTTCTCTCCCGCTTGGCTACCTAGAGTCTAAAAAATGTGGTTACCAACTTACTTTAGCGGAGAAGGATCTCAGCTGGGTTGCTTTGCCCTTCAAAACCCGTTTTAATTTTATACCTTCATTTTCTTCACCTTCCCTTCTCAGAGACATTTAGTTCTTAGGCCTGGCAGTACAGATGAGAATGAAACTCAGTCACTCCAGGAAACTCCCCAGCGGTGGCACCATGCTGTCCACATCCCATGTGACTGATGATGGACAGCTGCAGGTCTTTACATAATCCCTAGCACATTTCAAATTTTACACCAGAGCCTTAATGTCACAGCCGAATAATCAAATGAAGAAAGTTGTATTTTGCTTTATAGCAGATGACCATTAGATAAATGCTTTAAATCATCTCCATGTCATCTTTTGAGTTTTCTAACAAGCTTGACATTATGTTAAAATGATTTTCTTATAAACACAGGATGTTTCAATTTACAAAAAGCTGAAGATTCCAAAGCTGTCTTTTAGGAAGAGACATTTATGTGTCTTTTAAAGGGCAGTACATAGGCAGGCTAAAGTGCTTGAGAATTAAGAAAAGAGACTCCATTAGCTCTCAAGGCATATTCCAGTGTCAGACTGATACTACAATATGCATTTACTGTACACTTTTTTTTTGACTAAGTTGAAATAGTTTAGCTTACTGGCACAAAATCCTGTTACATGCTACTGGAATATGGTAAAACTAGCAGAGATGATTGTTTATCATGCAGTTTATTATTTAGTAAGAAGTTAATATTCTCTACGTGTAACCATATTTTTATTTCAAACATATTGTAACAACTATCTCATGCACCATGTTGAAAGACATCCATGGAGCCTTCCTTTCATTGATAAACCTGCCTTATCTGGAGTAGCAACTGCACATGATATTATTCAGCTATACGTTTATTCCTAAATCTGTTTTACCTGAAGTAGCAACTGCATGTGACATAATTCACCTAAATGTTAATGCATTTTAGGGCACTGTAGGCCAAAATGCTGAGTGGTTTGGCTCTATTTTACCTTAAAAAAAAAAACAGAAAAAGTTACAGTTATATCACTCTTCCAGTAAAGAAAATGCAAGTGCAGTATGCAGGATCCTAGGTCAATTGCTTAGGCTAAAAGGACTAATAGACTCAGATTCTCTTTCCAGAAGCACTTGGAATAAACAGGAGGAAACATAATAGTCAGGGTTTTAAAGATCTCTAAATTGCATTGCAATGTTTTAGCTTCACTGTTTGGTTAGTTTAATGTGTTATATATTTACAACATACTCCAGTTTGTACTGAAATCTCTGAAGAGTTCAGAGTAACCAAGAGTAATATAACTTAGCAATTGAGTGGCGTTTCTTCAAGATATCTAATGTAATCTCCTGTCAAAGTGCATAAGAGATATACATAATAAAATGGACTTATGGGATAGCCTACAAACTGGGCAGCCTACCTTTGCCAATGTACTTCAGGCTAATAAAATACCCTGTTTCAAAATACACAGAAGACGGATCCTGAGCAACAATAACCCAAGGCTGACTTCTAGCCTTCATAAGCATGTGTATACAGGTGACCTGCTGTGAGGTATGCCCACACTCATTCACATGCTCACACACATTCACACGCACACACACACACACACACACACGCACGTATATATCCAAATATAAAAGTATTTTTATTTGTATTATTGTGCTTGTATGTATGTGGTATGTGAACTTATAAGTGTCTGAATATTTTGTTTCAAGTTACATGTTCTTGTAGTCATATGTATGTGAAAGTCAGAGACTTTGATGTCTATTGATTTCCTTTATCTTTTTCTACCTTGTTCTTTGAGACTGGGTCTCTCACTGAACCTGAAATTTATTTGTTTGACTAGAAAGTACTGACCAAAGTTTGTCAGGGAACTGCTTGTTCTCTCCACCCTAGTGCTGAGGCTACAAAAATAGACTACTGTACCTGGGTTTAAGTGTGTTTTTACACAGACACACATACACACCCACACACCACACACACATAACAGCAAATACATATATATATAAGCAAATATATAATATATATATTTCTAATGGCTTAAAGGTTGCATTATTTTTATTCTGTTTACATACTATAGGTATTATGTTTTTATTTGACTCAAATTCAGACAATATTGTATGACTGTAAGTTTCTACTTCTCTTAGTGAAAAACCTGCCTATGTATGTCAATTAATCTGGTTTTGACTATCTACAGTAAAGCCAGTGCTATTGATTAGCAAAAGTGGTAGCAATATACAACAGATGTTGACTCTAAGTAAACCCTAAATAGGGTTGTATCCTCTCAAATTTTTATTTAATTTTTAAAAATTCAAAAACATAGAGTAAGTAACTTATTTTTCTTAGAAAATACCATGTTAAATTACTATGAGATACAATATAAGAAAGCTCAAACAGCCAGAATGTTATAAAGCAATGAAATGGAACAACTGGGAGCATAAAGAACAACATTTGAGATGAAGAATCAATTCAAGTAAAGTATGAGATGAGCAGTCATTAGCATACAATCATTGCGTGCAGAGCCTATCTTTTGGACTTTTGCTAATAGTTTGAAATGATAAACATTTATTGTTCATAACAAGTCTAAGTTAGCCAAAGCCTAGCAGTGTGGCAGCATGTCTAGGACCTCACCATAGGTGCAGATTTCTCTAGACATTGTCCTCCAGCACTCATCTGACATTCAGGGTACATCTCAGCAGAGTACATCAATTAGCACATTTAAATATATTTTTATCTTTTAAAACTATGCACATGAACAAACAAAATCTGTATATTTGGTATACAGAGCTGATATTTTAAAACGTGCATTTTTGTGTAAATTTGATAAAACTGGGGCAAGTGACAATCCACAGCATTGCCATTTTTATGTTGTAGTGTTTACATTCTACTCTTTTCTACTATTTCTTTTATTTCTGATATTATGATGTAAGTACTTCATTTCCTTCTTCCCTACCATCTTTTTAAACCTTTCCATATACCCCTCTTTGCTATCTTGCAAATTCATGCCCTCTTTTTTATTAATTTCTCTTTCTTTTCTTTATCAGTACATTCATTTGTAAATACAAACTGTTCAGGTTATAGTTTATATAATGTTATATTAATGAATGTATGTTTTCAGGGCTGACCATTTTGTATTTGATAACCATTGGTGTGCTTTCTCCTGGGAAAGAGTCTTCTTCCACCATCATCACTCCTTAGTTGCCAAATAGTCTTTGAGTAGACTGAGGTCTTCTGGTCTTTCCCCATATTCTTCAGCATCTGCTGTTGTCATCCTTCAATTCATGTTTGGCAGTCATATTAGTGAGACTTCATAGGTATAGCTTCTGATGTTACTAGGAGACACAGTCTCACAGCAATCTCCCTGATTCACTGATCTTACAGTCTTTCTGTCTCCTCTTCTACAATGCTCCCTGAGCCTTAGATGCAGGAATTGTTTTTACATTCTATTTTTAGTGATCTTAAAAAAAAAAAAACTATACTTTTACAACTATAGCCTTTGTGTTGCAAATGTCTGTAAAACCTTGGATTAGCATCTTCCTGTCTGAATGCATATGGGGTGGGCTTACTCCATATTGCACTTAAGGCTGACTACCAAAACAACAGGCAATGTCTTAATTTTCTTATGTATTTTAGCAAAAATTATATATGTTTTAGTTAGCTTTTCAATTGTAGATTGCTTCATTGCTATGGAAAACTAGCTTCTTTTATTGGGTTTAAGAAAATATATTCTTGCTTTATTTCAATGAATTTTATATTCATGTGGAAAGCAAGAAATCAAAGAAAGTACCTATATTGTCAAAATGTATCAAGAATTTATTTAAAGGTGTGCGATATTTTTAAAGAGGAAATATTTTTGCTGCACTTCGACATGCAATAAAAGGATTTTCTGAATGTATCAATCTTGTTTCTTGATACATATTTTAAAGGCATATTTCTACTGGATTTTTATTTAATGTTTATAATTTTTTAAATAAAGCTTTATTTTAATAAGAACCCAAGCTACTTTCGTGGTTTCTTATTATTAAATTATTCTATTCTCAAAGAGAAATATCAGTTTTTAACCGTTTGTTATCAAATAATTATATTTTATAACATTGCAATGTTTATGTCATTCACTAGAAATATAAATATAAAATGATTTAACTATAACAAAATACTGGTGTTTTGAAAGGCTTTCATGACAACTGTATTACTTCACCTTTCCATGGATCTTGGAACTGGTCTTCCTTTCAGAGGCCCACTCAGTGTGGATAGGAAGTCTCTTGTGAAATGTGTATGCTATTTTAGTCTGGAGTCTTACACACTCAATTATTCCCACATGTACTATTTTTACTTAAATAATAATGAGGAACTGAGACATGGCTAAATCACTAAGAATAGCTTATGTTTCTGCAGAATGCGCATGCTTGATTCCTAGGACAAATGTTAGGTGGCTCACAACATCTTGGAACACCACACACACATTTTAAAGATAAATGAAGCATTGTTCTGTAGTTGGAATTTTCTTTGAACCATCAATCAGTTCCTAAATAAAGACACAAATATGAGACTTATTATTTATGAATGCTTGGCCTTAGCTTAGATTTGTCCCACTAGTTCTTTTAACTTAATTTAACCAGTTTCTCTGCATCTATGTTTTGCCTCTGAGCTTTCTACCTTTCTTTCATTTTGCTTGTCTTACTTTTCTGTTTCCTCCGTGTCTGGTGGCTGGCTCCCAGTGTTTCACTGGCATCTCTTTCTCTTTTTTCCCAAGTCTAACTTTCTCCTCCTTCGTACTCTTCCTGCCCACAAATCCCATCTGTACCTGCTCTCCCACTATTGGTCATTCAGCTTTTTATTAGATCCATTCGGTGCCTTAGATAGGCAAAGAAAAACAGCAACACATTTTGCATAGTTGAACAAATAATCTTCAAGTAATCAAATGTAACTTATCTTTGCATAGTCAAACAAATATTCTGCAACATTGGCCAATATTTTATATAGCACCTATGTCTTTTGGCTTGTGGTACTACACAAATTTTTGGCATATAGTTAAAAATTCAAATCTGCCTTTCATTTAAGACTCTGCATCTTCTATGATTCATTTTATATATCCCTTGTACTACTCTAATGAACTCCTTCTACTTGTAGGTTTTAGTGTTACAGACTTGTTACCAAAAAGTATTTTACATATTCTTTCCATACAGTTGATTTCAACCACTATTTGAATATACTTCTTAGCTATTTTCAACTTTTTTCTTTTTCTTTGCTATCAAGTGACATGAAAAATTTAAACAGTTTTAATGCACAGTGGGAAAAAGGCTCATTAAATAGTAGAATTGTTTTTCTCTTCTTTTAGAAGTGACTTTTCAAAGCAGAGACGGACTCATTGTTTATGGTCACTGGCATGAACTAGGAATCCACTGACCACACAGCGGACTGTCTGTGCACTTTCCTTTACCCCATTGTCAGGATTTAGATTCAGATCTATTTCACAGCTAACTTTCACTCTAATAAAGTTGCCTGCTAGAGAGAGAGAGAGAGAGAGAGAGAGAGAGAGACTCTCTCTTTCTCTCTCATTTTATTTCTGTGATGTTAAGTTGGGAGCATCACCCCAGTCCCTGGCATCCATCCCAGCCCCCTAGCCTGGGAGTTGCTTTGGTCTGGACTCCGAATCTCAGCAGGCCAGGTCCTGACCCCTCCCTGGGGGAAGGTCAGAACTACTCCCACAGGGTATTTAAGTAGTTGCCTAGAGGAGGAACATGTGGTCCCAGGATTTGCATGTGCTCCCCGGTTTTCTGTCTCCCCCGTCTTGCTCTCAGCCACCTGAGAATGCTGCATTTATTAAAACATGGGCATTTTAATTTGGCTTAATGTGTTTCTACTGAAATTCTTTGCACCAGCAGAGAGATTTATTTTAACAATTCTTTCTTGCTTGCTTTCTCATTTCTTTATTTCTCTTCCTTTCTTTCCTCTCTTTCTCTTCTTTCCTTCCTTCCTTCCTTGCTTCCTTTTTTGCTTTCTTCACCAAATCTTCTTTCTCTAGGATTTTCAATTGATTGTGGTTGTTTACATAAACAATACATTCTGAATTTTGATTTTTAAATATCTTTCTGGTTATTGATTACTTTTTGTCTCTTATTAAGAGAACAACAAAAACCAACCAAACAAAAAAACTCCTGAAAATAAAGCCAAACAAAAAATTAGAGAGAGGGGAAACTGTAATCAGGATATATTGCATGAGAAAAAATCTATTTTTAAATTAAAAAAGAAAAAGAAACAAAAATATTATAGGAGATATTTTTATTACTCAACATTGTTATAATCATTTAATATAAATACTCAGTCAAGATTTCTTGCTACTCTTGTAGAGGACTAGTGCTTAGCACTAGCACACATCTGTGGTGATATCTTGTTTGTGAAAGTAAAGAAGACCAGAGGGCAGAGCTAGCCACTAGCTAAGCATAGAGATCTGGAGGACTATGCAGACAGACAGGAAGTGATATGGCTGGGCAGAGAGAGGAACTGATAAAGTGGCAGGAAATAGGAACTCACTCTCTTTTTGGCTGGGAAGTTGAATAGGTAAGGTGGCTGTGGTTTTGCTCCTTTGTCTCTCTGATCTCTCAGCATTTACCCCTATATCTGAGTTCAGTCTTTTATTATTAAGATCTATTGGAACTTATGTTACATATCACACTTATCTTTTCATTCTCTAAGTCGCTTAAGATAAAACTAGAACATCAAGGAGCTGAGTTTCCTTTTTATAAATTATATAGCCTCAGATATTATGTTCTAGCAATAGGATATAATAGCTGTTCAACGCAGAGCTCATAAAAGAAATACATATATTTACTTTTGGGAGACAGAATAACAGAATTTGTTTGATAAATTATAGTGCTATGTGTGCTTGTGCATTAATATATATATATATATATGTAGGTTTGGCTCTCTGTCTGTCACAGTCTGTCTGTCTCTCTGTCTCTGTAGGTGTGTGTATGTGTGAAAAACCATGTTTGAAATTGGAGAGAAACATGGGAAGATGCTGAAAGGAAGTGCATATGCATTCTTAAGTAGGATTCATCTTGAAGGAAGTTTAGAACTCCATTTTAGTTACACAGATTGTCAGAAGTAGTTCTCATTGTCATTAACTCTTTCTAGTTTATCTTCATGTGAAAATTGAAACTGTTTATTTCATTAGCCAAAGTTTTCTTTATTTTCAACTTTAAATATGCAGGAGCCATCTGCCCAGCTAAAGGGTTTGAGTGCATGAATGTTCCTGGGAGGATTTCCTGTATGTTTCATACTCAGAGCAGAATCTACTCCACTCAGGTGTCTGCAGCTCTTAGCAGTTTGTTCCACTGACTTGAAGCTTCTGTTGTGCTCAGCTTGCTGGTGATTACTACTCAACAGCATTTACTTTTTCCACCAGTTGTTAAATATAACTCTTATTTCCTCTTCAAAAGAAGCTATACATTTCAGCAATCTGTTTCTGTCATCCTTGAAACACATCCAACATCAATCTGAAAGATTACAGGTCCTCTTTGGGATACCCGGGGAGCAGTGCAAAGCTCAGAACAAATGCAATGCTGAGCTCCAAGAGAAGAGTTCAGAAATACTATTAACAGTTCCTACACTGTCCCAGCAAAACACTAAAGGAATAAAGATACTAATCTGTTTGCTGCTTGTGTATCTGAGTGCAATTCCATTTAGCACATAGCCAGAGTGGGATTATTTGATCATCTATAGGACGTCTTAAGGTTCTCCAAAGGAATATTCCATATGATCTTTTTGCCACCCACTGGATTTTGGTGACCTTTCACCCACCGGCCTTTGGCGACCCTTCACAAACACCCATCTTACATATATTAAGTTCAAGCCTTTCAATATAGGTTCAAATTACTGAATCCCATTCAATTGCTACAAACCATATCTGAAAACCTAGGATGCAAGCCAGGTATTCTTTATATATTAAGACAATAAAATAATTACTAAAGCAGCATCATTAAGAGAAAATTTTGTTAATACCAGAAGGCTGTTCAGGGATTTAATGAAAATTAAGGCAGATACCTCAGTGGATCAAGCTGTGCAAACATGAAAATTAGAGCTCAGATCATCATAAAGACTAGATAGAAGTGATGGCTACCTGTAATTCCAGGCAAAGACAGGAGATTCCTGAAGCATGAAGTGGAGAAGTAGACTCATTAAATAGGCAAGTTGGGGTTCACCTATAACCCCAGTAAATAAAGTAGAAGGCAATCCAAGAAGACACCATCGCCAACCTCTGGCCTTGGTGTTCATACACTACACACATGTGGACCGACACCCATGCAAATGTATGTGCACATGCAGGAAAAAAAATATTCTTACTTCTACCATGTACACATACAGAAAATAAACAAGTGTTTATAACCTCTTGTGTAACATTGTGAGCCTTGGTGTTCTTGTGTCTGAGCCTTTTCTCAAGCAGTCTACATGGCTGGGCCCTGTTCTAGGTATCAGAGTGCATGGTTGAATTATCTGACAAATTGTTAGCTTATTGGATTCACATCTTTGCAGCCTTATCAGTGTTTGTGAGCTCATTGTTGCTGTTTAGATGGTATTCAAACCTTTCTTTTTATGGTTTAATGTCAGATCTGAGCAGTATCTTTCTAGATATAAGCATTTCCAAAGATATATAATAATCACTTTCCATGACTGTATTTCTTCTATGTTCACTCTTAGAAAGTCTTTCTGAAACAACATCTAATAAAATGTGACCTCAAGACAGGGCATCAAAGGGAAATAGGATATTTCTGATAGTTTCTCTGCCTACCCTTGTTTAGTTATCAATACTTCTGTGCTCATTTTCTTCAAGGACTCCTGTGTTCCCCGAATGTCTGTATTAGCTACATGCATTACCATCCACAATGAATCTTCACCAACCATGCAAAGTTGAGAAAGATAGATCCCATGAACTAATTATACAGAGCTGATATGACAATCAGAGAAACAAGAATAATTATTTATTGTTGAATAAAAAGTCATAGTTATTTATCTTTAGTGGAATTATAGGAATATATGGGAGAATTATGTTGAATTTACACAATAATTATTCTTTTAAGCATAATTTCTAAATTATGTCTTCTACCATCTGTTACTGTCAATATTTAACTGGTGTTACTATGCCATGTTATGTTCTGGCCTTGTCAGACATTTGACACTGTAGACCCTAGTAAATGGGAACCATGAGCAAGTAAAGACTGTCATATCAAGGGCCTTAACCATTGTTAATTTTCAATGTCTGGATTCTCCAAATAATTTAGTATATTGCCCCTGTGAAAAACAAAGGAATAAAGCAATGAAAGTAATACTTTCTATGAGCAATATTAAGTAAGGAGTATTTGTGTTCCTTGTGAGATCAGGTTCTGAGCTTTCTCACAGGAGGCTGGCATACGAGAGAATCCAACTGGATGTGCAAACACTAAGTGCAGATATCTCTCTTATTTATGACACCAATTTTTTCATCATTTTTTGTGCAAAAGAAACAGTTAAGTCAGCTAACCCTAAATGTTGATTTCTAATACAACTTCTAAATCCTTTAGTTCACAATCCACTCAAATTCTTAGGTCAATATAGCTAAAAATATAATGGCAATTTTGAAAAAAAGTTTTAAAACAGTGTTATATGGAAACATATATTTGAAGTAACTAAAAGGTGTGTTTATGTTTATTTATATACACATGTGTGTAGTAATAAAGGGAGCGGGCCCTGCTTTTCGTCCAGCCCAGCTCCCGCAC
>LOEQ01008722.1:65081-75988 GCA_001685075.1 Bramus lutescens
TATATATCTTAATTAAGGGAGCCATTTTAGGGTTGGGCAAGAGACTTGACACTATATGGGTTCCCAGGTGTCCAAGAAGGTGTCCCCAGCTTGTTCCTTGAGCAGCTGAGGAGAGGGCGCCTGAACTGGACCCATCCTATAGCCACACTGATGAATATTTTGCATATCACCATAGAACCTGCATCTGGCGATGGATGGGGATAGAGAAAGAACAGTATTTTAAATAAGAGTAGAAAAATACATATAGTATACCAAAATTAATTTAAATTTGTATTAATTAACTAAAATTGATACTAGTAAGAAATATTCTGAGATTAACAGTAGTTTTTGGATTAAAGAAGACTCAACAATCTACCTCTTTACCCCCATCATTTCTATGTCATATCCTGATGTAGGAGTCCCCTCTGTGTGCTCTGATTACCATTAATGAATAAAGTAACTGCTTTGGACCTATAGCAAGGCAGAACTTAGATAGGCCGGGAAAGTTAGGCTGAATGCTGGGAAAAAGAAGGGCAGAGTAAGGGAGACGCCATGGAGCCACTGGACATAGATGTGCTGAAACTTTGCTTTAGGCCATGATCTCATGATGATATACAGATTAATAGAAATGGGTTAAATTAATATGTAAGAGTTAGCCAATAAGAAGCTAGAGCTAATGGGCCAAGCAGTGATTTAGTTAATACAGTTTTGTGTGATTATTTCAGGTCTAAGCTAGGCAGGAGGCCGAGAACCAACAAGCAGCCCCTCCTCTAACAATATCCCCTGTATTCTTTTAGAAAGAGGTTTCTGAATTTTACTGTTTTGTTTGCCATTTTTTGACTATTACCAATAGCAACTTGCAGTCAACCTTCCTAAATGATGGCAAACGTTTATAATAAATATGTTGGGAGTGTGTGTATATTTCTCTAGACTACTTGTTGATTGGGGGTTCTAGTAATCTTTGGGGGACCCTGAAGAAATTTAGGATTATGTTCATGTCTTGCCTGGAGGCTGGATCATCTCAACCAGCAGCCTTGAAGCTGTTCTGGATGTAGAATTTGGAGGGGACTTTTACAAAGTCATTTTGAGATGTTGGATCACCTGGGCCACACATTTTCATTGGTATCTGGTGTCCCTGCTCTGAAAATACATAAACTTCTTAAAGGAACACACATTACAAATATAGAATATGTGGCATTTACAAGTCAGTTAAAATGATTTTTTATTTTATATTTGAGAAGGTAAAGTATACACAATGTGTCTTGTATCTCCTTTAGTTTTATTTCTTTATGTCTGTACCCAAGACTTTTGGGGGCGAGGGTCTTCCTGGATCAAACCTGGTCATCTTTCACTTGGAATGAATCTACAGCCTTTTAGTTTCTGTATAAAAAAAAATTAAAACCTCTCCCTCAAAGTAACATACCTTTTCACTTCTATTATGAAGTGGAGATATTCTTAAATACATAGCTTGATTGAATCCATCAGCATTTATAATCAAATATTTCTTATCAGATATTGCCCCTTCCTCAGAAGTCACAACTTCAAAGACAACACAGCAACACAGAATATCCAGACTTTCTCTGTATGTGGTTATTATATTTTCATTCCTGTATTCCTTTTTAAAAGACTTTACCCTTTTTCTTTTCTCTCCCATGTCGTTATATAATTTTAAACACATTGTAATGTATTTGTAGGTTTGCTTGTTTGTTTGTTTCTGTCCTTACTGGGCATCTGTAACCTTTTCTGTCTTCATGAGAAAACAACAACCAAACCAAAAAAACTAAAATAAAACAAAACTGCTGTGTAACTCAGATCATGGAGTGCTGTGCTAGTTCCTCCCCCTCAGTTCCCTGAGAGGTTAGTCTCATGGTGGCAGAGGTTNTTTTTTTTTTTCCTGCAAACTCTTGGAAACGTGTTTACTGCCCCAACTCTGGAAAGTTTCTGGGGTCATGCTGCCACTGAGTAGTGGTATGTAGGCTGATATGTGATCCTGCTGAAAGAATCATTTGACCTCTAAGGGGTCATAAGCCATACATTGAGCACCACTGATCTAGTCACTCAACATATCTGATACTCAGAAATGCCTTCCTTGTATTAGAAATTCACTTAAAGTCTTATCACAGAGGCTGCTGTAGAGCCTATGAGGTCTCTATGGCCTCTCCATTGTCACTACTTGATCCTCACTATCTATATCTAGAAAGACACTTGTCATGGCCACTGTGTATAGGACAGTCACCATATTATGCTACTGGTACCCCACCTTCATCATAACTCTGACAGCAACAGGATCGCCATCCATTAGATGAGAGACAGATTTGGATTTGAGACAAAGGAAAAACAAATGATGTTATATAAACCACTCAAAAACCAGCTTACATCTTTATGCACAAGGAATCTTCCTTTTCTTTCTGGAAAGAGACAATTGCCTTGGCATCCTTGTCATGACAGACTGACTTCTGGCCTCCTTACTGGTCTAGGAACCAACACACACTTTTACTTATCTGAGAAGCATGAAATCTCAGAGTCCTTGATTTGCAAAATTTTATTGCCAGGATGGAGTAAGATTTGGGAACATTGTAAGTATGTATTGTAAGTATGGTAGCAAGAAACTATTTAACAAAGCCACTTACTTAGTGGAGAGAACAGTTTAATAAAAACAAACAACTAACATCTGACTGCCTTGGGCCGGCAGTGGCGAACAACTCCCAGGTGAAATCATTCTGGACTTTATAAGGAGGTGTGTATGTGTGTGGAGGGGGCGTTGATAATGGGAGGACTCTTTCAGAGGAGGAGCTAACAGTTGTGGTCATCAGCATTTAGCTAGTATTTAAGGTCATGCTTCTAAACCTGTGTGTCACGACTACAACTCATTTAGGGGTTGTATATCATTATGATTTGTAAAAGTAGCAAAATTGCACTAATGGAGTAACAGTAAAACATTTTTATAGTTAGTAGCCACTGCAACATGAGAAACTGCATTAAATGGTTACAGCATTACAAGGTTGAGAACCATTGCCTCAACAGTTTCTGAGAAATGCCATAGGCTTCTGCTTGCTGGCAAAATCTGGTTCAGGTGAGCATGGAGCTGTCCAGCAACACTGCCTTTGGGGGGCTGACTAGTGAAAGAACTAAGTGGCTATACCTTAGGTCCAGCTATCAGAGTATTGAATTTCAGCATCAAAAGATGTATTTTGGCTACTCTAATTAATATTTCCAATCAAGACAAACCAAATCATCCTAACACAGGGGTTACCTTTATAAACTGCCATTTTCCCATAGGCCGCAACTGTCTCCTCTCTACCAAAGTAGTCCTTTGTCCCTCTTGAGAAAATATTCCTTCCTACCTCCCTTATTTCTTTCCTCGTCTCCTGGGTTCTCTATCACCTGCCTTTGTCTCTTATTCCCTGTCCTTTGTTCCTTTGAGGCATGAGTCTCCTTTGTACTGAGAATTTGGTCTTGGGGTGTCTTGTGCAGATTCGGTCATTTTTATCAATCCTTATGTTGTAAGTTCGAAGCTAACATTTCTTTGTCATTGCTGTGAGAGCTTACATAACTTTAAACAAATCCCAATGAACTTGAAAATATTGTGATAAAGTTTGCATTTCAACAAAAGCTTTAAAGTTAGTACTAAATGAAGGAAAAGTGGGGAGAGATTATTCAGAGTTAAACATCTGTGATTACACATAACATTTGTAACCTTCATTAGAAATGGTTTATGTCTTAGCTATTAGCAAGAATGTAGTGTGTTTTCCTGGCTGCTTCATTTTGTTTTCCTTTTCCCTGTCACAGTCAGGTGGCCAGCCTGACCCAGGACATAAACTTTAGTGGAACTTTTAAGCAAAAACACTTGGATCGACAGTAGGCAGGCCAAATCGCTTCTCCAGAACCAGCTTTTTCATATAGTAAAATAGCATATGACAACATTGTACTGTTATTTATATGCAAAAGATATTTGAATCTCTGTAAGATTGAACCCAATTATCAGAGGGAAGTGGAAGAGTAGACACCAGAGAAAGCATAGAGAGACATGATTTTTGAAACATTTTTCCTTTTGGTGGCAGAAGTTGGCACATTATGAGAGTGTTTGGAAATCAAATATGCCATGATTTGGCCATTGAGACTGAATATAAAATTTGTATTAGTGTCAAATTCTATTGTAGTAAAAACAAAATAAGATGCCAAGAATTAATGCTTTGGGGAAGATGCCATTATTGTATTATGGAGATACCTTGGAGAATTCAAGAGAGGAAAAGATTTAAGGAGAAGGGAGGAAGGGTTGCACAATCAGGATTGAAATAAGACTATCCCATGATTATTAAGAAGAAAGCATCCTAAAAATGTGGCAACAGAAAAAGAACCCAAGTATCAGTAGAAAATTTAGGTAGAATACAACTGGGAAAACTTTTCCTTCATTTTCAGACACTGGGGACTGTAACCAGAAGACATACTAGAGGGAAGAGAGCACTGAGTGTACAAACATAAGGGAGTAGGAACTACAGCTCCTAAAGATGCAGGACAAACAAATAGTGAGCAGTAATGACTCCTGGGTAGAAACTCAATCCAGAAGGCACCCCACATGGACTGGTGTTCACCAAGAACAGGCATCCCCAGTGAAGTGATTGGTGCCCAAAGGGCTGAAAAATTACACTTGGGAGGTGAAACTTTTAAAAGCAACTAAAGCAGACAGATTTTAAATAGCTTCCCAAGGTTATATAAGGTGGCTTTAAGGAATCATTTTAAATATTAAAGAGTTTACATTCCTTGGCACAATAAGTCTTTTATTCAGTACCCTCCTTCTGTGGGTAAAGGAATACAGAGTCTGGAATCCATCCTTTTACTTTTAAGATGACAATTTGTGTATCTGGAGTATCAACATGTAGAAGAATGAAAATAGATCCATATTTATTTCCATGAACAAAACTCAAGTCAAAATGGGTCAAAGACCTCAACATAAAACCAACCTCAGTGAATCTGATAGAAAAGAAAGCGGGAAGTGATTTGGCACAGGAGACCACTTCCTAAACATAACCCCAGTAACATAGATACTGAGTGAAACAATTAACAAATGGAACCTCCTGAAACTAAGAATCTTCTATAAAGCAAAGGAAGCAGTCAGAAAGACAACATGGTAATCTACAGAATGGGAAAAGATCTTCACCAACCCCGTATTAGCCAAAGAACTGATCTCCAAAATGTACAGAGAACTCAAGAAAGGGGTCATCAAAAGAATAAATAATCTAATAAAAAATGGGTTACAGACTTTAAACAGAAAACTCTCAATAGATGAATCTAAAATGGCTGAAAGACACTTAAGGAAATATTCAACATATTTAGCCATCAGAGAAATGCAAATCAAAACAACTCTGAGATTCCATTTTACACCAGTAAGAATGGCCAAGATCAGGACCACGAGGGGTGCACTCACCCACTGAGATGATGGCGCTGATCTAATGGGAGCTCACCTAGGCCAGCTGGACTTGGACTGATGGAGTATGTGATCAATCAAGACCCTCTGAACATGGCTGACAAGGAGAGCTGACTGAGAAGCCAAGGACAATGGATCTGAGTTTTGATTCNAATTGGGAGGGGGCAGGAGGTGGAAATTTTTAATAAAAAATAAAAAAAAGAATGGCCAAGATCAAACACTCATGACAGCTTATGCTGGAGAGGATATGGGGTAATGGGAACACTCCTCCATTGCCAGTGGTAGTACAAACTGATACAGCCACTTTGGAGATCAATGTGGCAATTTCTCATAAAATTAGGAGACAACAACCTCAAGACCCAGCAGTATCACTTTTGGGTATAGACTCAAAGGATGTTCAATAATACCACAAGAACCATATCCATATTAGTATTATTCCTAATATCCAGAATCTGGAAACAACCTAAAAGCCCTTTGACCAAAGAATGAATAAAGAAAACATGATACATTTATGCAATGGAGTACTATATAACAAAAAAAGGACATCTTGAAATTTGCAGGCAAATAGATGGATCTAGAAAACATCATATTGAGTGAGGCGACCCAGACCCAGAAAGACAAATATAGTATGTACTCACTCATAAGGTGCTTTTAGACATAAAGCAAAGTATAACCAGCCTGAAATTCACAAACCCAGAAAACCTACACAACAAATAGGACCCTAAGAGAGACATACATGGATCCAATCTACATGGGAAGTAGAAAAAGATAAGGTCTCTTTAGTAAATATGGAGGGTGGGAATAATGAATGGGTAGAAGGTGAGGGGGGAGGAAGGGAGCAGAGCAGAGAAAAAATATAGAACTAATATATAACTCAATGAAAAGAATAAAATATTATAATTTAACATGTGTAGCCACAGTACCAAGATAAGGAGTCAAATAATGAGTTCTTTTAGTTTATTTTAATCTGCTGATTTTAAAGAAGGCCTATCAATATCTATAATGTAAAAAATAATTTCCCCAAATGAGGAAAAAAGTTCTAGTTGGAGCTTTTGGACTGCAGTTGGGTCTCTAGTTGCTCGTGTAATATGAGGGTTTTTATTGCAATGCTCTGATACATAGCCATGCCATGAGCCAATTTAAAAAAATAAACTTTCTTTTGTCTCTTTGTTGTGTCTGTTGGCCTCTGCTTCTCTACCCATATACTTTATACATGCACACATGCCCACCTATCTACAGACAGGCATATTTCTCTCAGTTATAGTCTTCTGGAGGACTTTAGACATCCCCTACCATTTCTGAAGAATTTCCTCCAATGTCTATTGAGGTTTGTGGGTTTCTATTGCTGATGCTAGTTGTTCTTCTTTAATTCACATAAAATTCTTATTTAAAAATTTCTAATCTTTGTTGTTGCCTTGACTGGCTTTGGAATTTCCTAAGAGTTACACCTCTGGGTTGGTTAGGAAGATGTTTTCAGAGAGGTTTAAGTGAGGAGAATAAAATCTATGCTGTATGTGGGTAGATCCTATAAGCTGTATGTGGTCCTATGATGTATATAAAGGAAATGAGTGCCAGCATTCTTTGTTCCGTGTTTCTTGATGTGGACTTAGTACCGAGAGCTACCCTGATGTCCCTTCTGTCATGCCTTTTCACTGTGATAGACTGCATCCAGTCATAATCTCCGGAGCAAATGAGTCTTGTTAGAGGCTGTAGACATGGTCCAGAGGTTAAGACTACTGGTTTCTTTTCCAGAGCCCATGTTAGGCTCTCAGCACACATATCACAGCTCATAAATATCTGCAACTCCAGTTCCAGGGAATCACATATCCACTATGGCCTGGACTCTGTGGAGAGCAAGCATGATTTTCATACATAAACATGCATGTAAGCCAAATATCCATATACATAAAATAGAATTAAAATATTTTAAAAATTAAATACTTCTCTTAAATAATTTCTATTATTATTATATGTAATTAGGAATGTAATGTACATTAACACTTAAATGTTTTAATTAACCCTCCTTAGAACATTAGTAACAAGGAACAGGCTCTATAACTTTTTAGCATAGTCTGAATGACCTAACATGATGTGGGATGCCCTTCTGTGTATGTGTCACTTTCACTGGTTGATGAATAAAGCTGTTTTAGTCAATGGATTAACAAAGTAAAGTGAGGCAGGTAATCTGAACATATACATATATGTGTGTATACATATATATATATTATGCATATATATATAGTATATATATATATATAATATGCAGAGTCAGGGAGATGCCACACAGCTGCTTAAAAAGAACCTTACTGATAAGCCACAGCCTCATGATGATACATAGATTAATAGAAATGAATTAATTTAAGATGTAATAGCTAACCAGAAGTACATCTGAGCCATTGGCTAAGCAGTGTTGTAATTAATATGGTTTCTGTGTGATTATTTAAGACAGGGAGGCTAGGAAACAATAGTACAGTCTCTTTACATAACACAATCTGTTTCATATTGCATGATGTGGCTCACATGCTTTGAATGAATGAAAGGATTAAAAGGATATGAGATTAATCTTAATATTTCATCTACCAGTTCAATTGAAAGCAGCATCCCTTTGCTCCTTTCTTTGACTTCTCTCCTCCCATTTTTACTTTTTCACATGCCCTTTCTCATTTACCTTTAGTAGCACTACCATTTTAATATGTATGATGGTTTGATAGGTAGCTCAGAGCCTATAAGGTATTTTGGGTGAAGACATAGCCATAATAGAAATTAAAGATCTTATCAATAAAGTGATTTTACTTTAGCTTTAAACTGGTAGCTCCAAAAAAAAAATGGCAATGTTAATGGGGCTGACTTTCTCACTACTGGGAGGATTTCATTTAGTAAATTGATATGATTTTCCCTCCTTATAAAGATGTCTTTCTCATAAGTGCCACAAAAATTAAATTTAATCCCTTGTGGTTCTAAATATAAACTGTTGTTGTCTGGATGAGATTTTATAATTAATTATTTTACTCATTTTCTGCATTTTCATTATGTTCTTTCATGCACCGGACAGCCTATATAATTATAAAATAATAATTTTATATGTTATTCAAATGAGCTTTACAGGATTTTAATTGTGCTGGCTTGGAGTCCCTTTGGATAAATGAGCTCAACAACAGCCACCTTTCCCTGTATTTGTCCCATATTTTATCTCTTTCCCTGATGCCTTCGTGACTGAGTCCTCACTTTGCGGCAACTTTGAGCAAGTCCCTATATTGAGACAAAAACTGGATTTCCTGGTATAACAATGGCAACAAAAGCTTGTACATTTTGGCTTGATTCCTAGCCAAATGGTTTATTCTAACATGTCTATAGTTTTTTGTAATATTTACCTTAAGTTTGCCTCTAATTACTGAGCCTCTCCTTAGAAGATTCTAGATGTAGACAAGTGGCAAAGTCTCATTCCAGTTGTATTGTCTGGAGGAGATGACCGAATTTGGATTGAGAAGCCCTTAACATGGTTTGGAAGCATTACCAAATCAGGTGCCTCATATTGTATCATGGAATTCTGCATATCAATCTACACATTATACTGAGTGCAAGGTTAGCCACAGGCAGGGAAGACAGTTGTAGAAGAAAAACAGGTGACCTGATTCGACATAAAGAGATAATTAATGATTCAATGCTCTACACAGATAATGTGTTCAATAAAGATGAGGCTAGATCATGCTTCTGTAAAGATTTTAATCACCGATTATATGTAAGTTTGTAAAATAGTGCTTTATACTCATTGTTCACTAAGTTTTTATCCTATAGAAAGTACTTGAGACTCACCTTTGACAGAGGAAAGGCTCAGGCTGCCAACTTAAGAATGATGATGCTCACACTTCTATAAATCCCTCTAAAAACATACCAACTATGTGCACATATATAAAACAAATCACTTTACACATAAAATTAGAAGGATATGATTTCAGATAATAGCTAAGGTATTTAGGTATTTTAAATCATGGTCCTTTTATTTTCTGTTTGTTCAATTCCATCTTTCTGTACCTCATTTTCTCAATTTATTTTTCTTTTTAAAATTTTTTTCTGTGTATCATTTATGTCCTTCCAAAAAGTAAAAAAAAATGTAAAAGAGAATGAATCTGCTTTCAGTGTTCAGTGTAAACAGAAACTTGTTTGTTATTTAAGCAAAGTGTCTGGTATCCATGATAATAAAGGATTATATTATTATTTTATTTTTTATTAGATTTTTACAAAATACCAATCCATGTTCCCAGTTACTCCCCCCTCCCACTCACTCCACACACCCCTACACTCTACCCCATCCAATCCCCAGAGAGGGTAATGCAAATTACTTTGGAGAAGGTCCAAGGCCCTCCCTACTACATCTACCCTGAGCAAGGTAACCATCAGAAGAGAATAGGTTCTCAAAATGCCAGCACATGCAGTAGGTATAAATCCTAGTCTCATTGCCAGTGGCCCCCTCCGTCTGAGCCAGCTGTGTATCTGTCAATAAGATTCAGAGGGTCCAGTATGGTCCTATGCTTGTTCCTTCCCAGTCCATCTGGAGTTGGTGAGCTTCCATTAGCTCAGATAGACTGTTTCATTGGGTGTACCCATCATGGTCTTGACCTCTTTGCTTATATTCTCATTTTCCCCACTCTTCAACTGGAGTTTGAGAGCTCAGTCCAGTGTCCCGATGCTCGTCTCTGCCTGTTTCCATCAGTTGCTGGATGAAGGTTCTATGGCAATACTTAAAATATTCATCAGCCTGACTACGGGGCAAGTCAAGGTCAGGCCCCCTGTCCTTCCTTGCTTAGGGTCTTAGATGTGGTCATGCCTGTGGATTCCCGGGAACCTCCCTAGAGCCAGGTTTCTGCTAACTTTATAAAAGCTCCCTCAATCAAGATATCTCTTTTCCTCCTCCCATCTCTATCCTTCCTACATCTAGAGAATCTCTTTCCTTCAAGTTCTCCTCAACACTCCCCTTTTCCCCTCCTCTTCCCCTTTCAACCTCACTTCTCTCCCCACCCCCATGCTTCCAATTTTGTCAGGCAATCTTATCTGCTTTCAATTTCTAGGTGGATCTCTATATGTTTTTCTTTGGGTTCACCTTATTACTTAGCTTCTCTAGGACCATGAACTATAGACTCAACGGCCTTTGTTTATAGATAGTATCCACTTATGAGTGAGTACATACCATATTCATCTTTCTGAGTCTGAATTACCTCACTCAGGATATTGTTTCTAATTCCATCCATTTGCATGCAAAATTCAAGATGTCATTGTTTTTTTATCACTAAATAGTACACTAATATGTAAATGTGCCACATTTTCTTTATCCATTCTTCCATTGAGGGGCACCTAGGTTGTTTCCAGGTTCTGGCTAATTCAATAATGCTGTTATGAACATAGTTGAACAAATGCTTCTGTTGTATGATTAAGCATGTTTTGGGTATATGCACAAGAGTGGTATTGCTGGATCCTGGGGTAGGTTGATCCCAAATTTTCTGAGAAA
>LOEQ01008723.1:9882-31726 GCA_001685075.1 Bramus lutescens
CCAAGCAAAAGGCAAGATGTCCCATATTCATTGCTAGCACAGATAAAGTTAGGGATTTCCTTTGATACACTTGAGAAAGCATTGCAGAACAAGAGAAAAATATTAAAGGATATATGCATAATTTAGAAAAACAACAAACCAATTTTTGGTTTCTAGCCAGTGAGATTTTTAATATTATTTCTATTAATTGAGGGTTTAAATCAAGTTTGAAGATTTTGTCCAGTTGTAAAATAATTTGAATATGTGGAAGTTTTATTTTATGCTGTTTCTAGTGAAATAATATTCCTATGTTATGAGAGGTTTAAGTGTAGTCATGGGAAAATGGACATGATTCCTGACTTTGCTATTAAATGTGTGGCCTTGTCAGGTTCTGTAGCTAAGCCAGTCAAGCTTTTCTCAACTATTAAACCATAATGAATCATTTCCTTAGCATGATTTTACCTAAATATATACTAGTGACAGTAGCTGCTGTCATGACTTATCTCACTCTTGCATAATACCATAGGAATACTGTCTTTTCTTATGCCCAGTGTTTTGTGTTTTCTAATTCATTATATTTTGTAAAAATATATTCTCTACAATATTCATCATCATACCATTTCTCAAATATGTCAAACACACGCGCACACACACACTTGTTCTAGCTTCCTAAAATATTTGGTAGAAACTTTTGTGTTTGTTTTTGGAGTTCATTGGAGAAGTACCTGAACTCCTCAATTATTACAGTCATGCCTCCCTCTGTTGCCTTACAATGGATTACATATTTGCTACAATGAGTCAGTTTTCATAATAGTTACTTCTCTGAAAAGTAATGAAATTAAAGACTACTGATACATTAGAAATTTCTCCTCTTTATAACAATCAGCATGTCCAAGAGTACTTTATAGAGATTCCCACCAATTAGTCACCTTTTAATTAAGGACACTTAAAAAANCCTCTGTTGCCTTACAATGGATTACATATTTGCTACAATGAGTCAGTTTTCATAATAGTTACTTCTCTGAAAAGTAATGAAATTAAAGACTACTGATACATTAGAAATTTCTCCTCTTTATAACAATCAGCATGTCCAAGAGTACTTTATAGAGATTCCCACCAATTAGTCACCTTTTAATTAAGGACACTTAAAAAACACATGCATAGTTTATATTTTCATGTATATTTATTCACCTAATGCATACTGCTCCATATTTCAGAAAATATAAAATTCACAATATTTTTAAACTATAGTGTTAAGAAGTATAAATTATTAAGAATAAATGCAATCTTCTTTAGAATGTTCTTTCAAAATACACACATGCATGTGCATTTACACATGCACGCATAAACACACACACCAATACATATATTTAATTGACATAATATAAGTTTTTATTAATATAAGCATTCAGTGGTTAGAGAGATGTGTCCATTTTTAAGATTGCTTATTGATCTTACAGAGTTCAATTCAAAGTACTAATGTAAGTTAGCGCACAGCCAGCTCCAACAGATCCAAATATGGCACCGTGGTTGCCAGTTCACATCCACTCAAAGATGTGTGTGTGTGTACATGTGCATATTTATTAAAGTTATTTATATATGACAATGTATAATGCATGAGTTGTCTTAATTTTCCACGAAATTAGAATTTTGTTTACATTTTAAAGTTAAGGCTCTGACAATCTTTGAGAAATAATTAGTGCTTTATTTCTTCATTCATAACCCTACACTTATAAATTTATTGATTACATGTATTAGAAAAGTTATTAGAAAAATATTCTACAAAAGAAGTTACTTTAGAAGCCAGGAATAATTTTCAATTGCTTTTTTAACTCTCTTCTTTTCCTTTGTAAGCCTCTGTGTGACAAAATACAGTATCTTTAGTATTAAATTAAATAATATATATTTAGAATGAATAGTAGATAGTTTTTCTGGTAAATAAATGTAGGTGAGTATGTCTTGCTAAAAGAAAAGGTCTCCCAATTCTGAACATTTTGTCATCATTCTTGTTTGACTTTCATTTTTCAGAATTGGTGTTAGCAAATTTGGTGTCACAGATTGTGGCCAAATTAGTCAAGTTCAGCTACCCATTCTAGAGAGCCAAATTAATAACAAAAAGCAGGAAACGGATATGCATTCATTGTGGCCACACTTGGAAGAAGAACAAAGAGATGCTGTGACCCCTCCCTCCAACCTTCTTCAGAGTCCTGTATAACTTAAACAGAGAGCCAGAAGTACAGTCATGTCTAAGTGGTCCCCATAAGCTATGGTCACATCACTGTTAGGGCTGTAGGCTCATCTTACTGTGACAGGTTGTTAGCATTGTAAGAGATTGATTTCACTGTGACAGGTTCTCTCTCTAGCTGGTACATTTTCCTTCTCCAGGAACCAGTTCTTTGAGGTTCCTTGTTTTAGTAGAGTGATAGAGAAACACAAACATCTCTTTAGAATAGCTTCTTTTTACCAGGAAAATCATGCTAGGAACTGAATCTGGGCTCCTGATTGCTGGCGAAACATTTTCCCTCTGATCTGCACTGTCATTCTTCATTATCAAACTAGGAACTAAATCTGGGCTCCTGATTACTGGCTAAACATTTTACCACTGATCTGCACTGTCATTCTTCATTTGAAAATCTTGCTGGAAATGATGTGGGATTTAATATTTTCATTCCAACATCAGAAATATTCTCTTCAGAGAAGAGTGATTAATATTTCACTAGCAACAAGTTTGTGCCATATATTTTGGTTTTCTGACCTCAAGAACAAATTACTATGTGTGAATAAATTCTCTTGGTATTTATTGAGTATTGATTATTTATTGAGTATATGGTTATTCATAGTGTTTCAGAAACCCTTCAGAGCCATAATACATTTTTGTGATGTGGCTGTGAATTATTTTTTAACACAAGTATTTAAAGGAATTTTCATTAATAATAATTAGCATATGAACTAATAAATCTGACATTAGTATTATTTTGAAAGCCAGGATAAATTGTGATAAGTTAACAACAACAATTTATAGCAAGTAACTTTCAAAGAACATTCATTCTCTGTCCATCACTGAGCCTCCTGTGCTAATGGGAAGGAATAAGTGTAAGAAAACAAAACCGCAGATGCTTTAGTGAGAAAACGTTGCACAAATTACAGAAATGTGAATACATACTACTTCACTTCTAGTTAACCGAGAATAGTTACTAAATGATTCTCATTTTATTTTATAAGTTAATCTCAACTCATTGTTATGATATAAAGTTGATTACCTTTCAAAAATAAGAATATTATTAAAATTCCCTTTATCATTCATATATGGTTATACTGAGGCTCTCTGAATTTTAATAAAATATAATAATGAAGGTGTTTGTGTGGTGGAGGCAATGGAGTTCACAAAATTGGACTGGCTATTTTTTAATCTGATAAATTTATTCAATAACAGAAAAATCACTTTCCTTCAATTTATTTAAGCAAAGTAATGCATCTGCTCAGACTCATTGTATTTAATAACTGTCTAAATTAAGACAAATGACATTTCAAAATATGACCATGAGTGCATGATTTTGTTGACTTAAAATTTGCAGGGTGTTGCTTTCAGAATCTGCAAGTAAAACCAGAAATGACAACCATTCCATCAGATAAGAATGCAGAAAAAATTCAGATGAACAATGTGACTGAAATCACTGTGTTTATACTCCTGGGATTCACAGATGATTTTGACATGAAAATATTCTTATTTATATTATTTCTCGCAATATACCTTGTAACTTTGATGGGAAATCTGGGATTGGTTACATTGGTCATTGAGGATTCACGGCTCCACACCCCCATGTACTATTTTCTAACTGTTTTGTCATTATTGGATGCTTGCTTTTCTACAGTACTGACTCCCAAAATGTTGGTAAATTTTCTTTCAAAAAATAAATCCATTTCACTTGTCGGATGTGCAACGCAGATGCTTCTTTTTGTTACCTTTGGAACCACAGAATGTTTCCTTTTGGCAGCAATGGCTTATGACCGCTACTTGGCAATCTACAACCCACTTCTGTATACAGTAAGGATGTCATCCAGGGTCTATGTGCCACTCATCATTGCTTCCTACGCTGGTGGAATTTTACATGCTACTACACACACAGTGGCTACTTTTAGCCTTTCTTTCTGTGGATCCAATGAGATTAGGCATGTCTTCTGTGATATTCCTCCATTACTCGCAATTTCTTGTTCTGACACTCACGTAAACCAACTTCTTCTCTTCTACTGTGCAGGCTCCATTGAGCTAGTCACCATCTTCATTGTCCTAGTGTCCTATGNGTGTTTATACTCCTGGGATTCACAGATGATTTTGACATGAAAATATTCTTATTTATATTATTTCTCGCAATATACCTTGTAACTTTGATGGGAAATCTGGGATTGGTTACATTGGTCATTGAGGATTCACGGCTCCACACCCCCATGTACTATTTTCTAACTGTTTTGTCATTATTGGATGCTTGCTTTTCTACAGTACTGACTCCCAAAATGTTGGTAAATTTTCTTTCAAAAAATAAATCCATTTCACTTGTCGGATGTGCAACGCAGATGCTTCTTTTTGTTACCTTTGGAACCACAGAATGTTTCCTTTTGGCAGCAATGGCTTATGACCGCTACTTGGCAATCTACAACCCACTTCTGTATACAGTAAGGATGTCATCCAGGGTCTATGTGCCACTCATCATTGCTTCCTACGCTGGTGGAATTTTACATGCTACTACACACACAGTGGCTACTTTTAGCCTTTCTTTCTGTGGATCCAATGAGATTAGGCATGTCTTCTGTGATATTCCTCCATTACTCGCAATTTCTTGTTCTGACACTCACGTAAACCAACTTCTTCTCTTCTACTGTGCAGGCTCCATTGAGCTAGTCACCATCTTCATTGTCCTAGTGTCCTATGTTCACTCTGTTTTCCATTCTGAAGATTAATTCAGCTGAAGGGAGGAGGAAAGATTTTTCTACATGTGGGGCTCACCTAACATGAGTGTGCATTTTCCATGGGACAATCCTCTTTATGTATGAGAGACCAAGTTCCAACTGCACCCTGGAACATGACATGGTAGTGTCAACATTATACACCATTGTGATTCCCATGCTGATTCCCATCATCTACAGCTTGGGAAACAAAGACGTAAAAGAGGCAATGAGAAAGTTGCTCAGGAGAAATTGCTTCATGAAAAAAATATAATTTAAGAACTGAGTTTAGCAAACCTAAAGTTCACATTGGCTTATATTTACATAATATATGAATGTCCTGTGCCTTATATACCTAACATTATCCCCCCAAAATTATTTAATGTAGGAATGCTAGCATATGATTTCTATATCTAACTATATTTAAATTGAAATGTCAATTAATTATTGATATACTTAAGATCCTATTGATAGTCTTCAAATAACTCCAACTTTGCTATATATGTCAGAAATTATTTACATTAGTGATATTTTGTTTGAAATTTCTGATATTGATTATTGAAACACAACATTAGCTTAATTTCTTTTTCTTTTTTCTTCCTAAGAAATGTTTGCTGCACTGGCACAACATTTTCTTGTATTCCTCAAACTTACCATGTATGTACTATGTTGTGCTATTGACTTTAAATTATAGGTTTGTTCCTATAAAGTCTTTTCCTTTAACTCTTCAATCACAGAGATAGAATAGAAACTCTAAAACATAGCTGATACTATTTAGTGATGTTATTGAGATTTCTCTTTATTTGCTATACTAATAAAGAATAGACCAAAATAATAACCTTAAATTGACTTCCTTTATTTTTTGTTTTTTCAAGACAGCTTTTTTAAATTGGCTTCTGTGGAACAAATTGCCATTTGTTTATCTGTACAGTTGTAGTGCTTTAATGAAATAATATTTCCTCTTATGCTCAAAGTTCTTGCTCAGTTCCCAATCCTATCTTTTACTGTATGTATAAGAAATANGAACAAATTGCCATTTGTTTATCTGTACAGTTGTAGTGCTTTAATGAAATAATATTTCCTCTTATGCTCAAAGTTCTTGCTCAGTTCCCAATCCTATCTTTTACTGTATGTATAAGAAATAGTCTTGCTTTGGTTATAATTCCACAAAGCACATTCATGCTCAATAAAAGCTCCATAATATGGAGAAAATATTCACTTAAACTCAAGAATACACCTGCCATATTTATTTTGCTTTATTTATTTTTATTCCCAATTGGTTTATATAATGAATTATTTTTAACTTTACTTTCTTATTGATTTTACGTACTAACGAGTTACCTCATTTAGGATAATATTTTCTAGTTCCTTTCATTTGCCTGCAAATTTCATGATGTCATTGTTTTTTAAACACTGAATAATACACAACTGTATAAATGCACATTTTCTTTATCCATTTTTCCTTTGAGGTGAATCTAGGTTGTTTTCAGGTTCTGACTATTACAAATAATGCTGCTATGAATATTGTTGAGCAAGTGTCTTTGTGGTATTATTGATTATGCTATGGGTATATTCCCAAGAGTGATTGTGCTAGGTCTTGAGGTAGATTAATTTTCAATTTTCTGAGAAACCATCATACTGATTTACAAAGTGGCTGTAGAATCTTTCACTCACAGCAGCAGGGAAGGATCATTCCCCTTACTCCACGTTCTCTACAATATAAGCTGTCATTGTTTTTTATCTTAACCATTCTTACAGGTATAAGATGGTATCTCAGAGTCATTTTGATTTACATTTCCTAAATGACTAAGGATTTTGAGAAATTCCTTAAATGTGTTCTGGCCATTTGAGATGCTTCTGTTGACAATTCTTTATTAACATCTGTACCCTGTATTTTAATAGAATTATTTGGTATTTTGTTGTCTAGTTATTTGCATTCTTTATATAATTTTGAGAAAAGACCTATATTGGATGTGGGGTTGGTGAAGATCTTTTTCCATTATATAGGATGTCGTTTTGTCTTATCTATGGTGTTTTTGCCTTACAGAGGCTTTTCAGGTTCACGAGATCCCATGCATTTATTTCTGTCCTCAGCGTCTATGCTTCTTGTGTTATATTTAGGAAGTGAAGTGGTCTTCTGTGATAATCAGTTCAAGACTATTTCCTGCTTTCTCTTCTATCATGTTCGGGATAGAAGTGCCTAGATTTATGTTGAGATCTTTGATCCAGTATTGTGCATGGTGATAGGTATTTCTCTATTTGCAATCTTTTACATGTTAACNGTGTTCTGGCCATTTGAGATGCTTCTGTTGACAATTCTTTATTAACATCTGTACCCTGTATTTTAATAGAATTATTTGGTATTTTGTTGTCTAGTTATTTGCATTCTTTATATAATTTTGAGAAAAGACCTATATTGGATGTGGGGTTGGTGAAGATCTTTTTCCATTATATAGGATGTCGTTTTGTCTTATCTATGGTGTTTTTGCCTTACAGAGGCTTTTCAGGTTCACGAGATCCCATGCATTTATTTCTGTCCTCAGCGTCTATGCTTCTTGTGTTATATTTAGGAAGTGAAGTGGTCTTCTGTGATAATCAGTTCAAGACTATTTCCTGCTTTCTCTTCTATCATGTTCGGGATAGAAGTGCCTAGATTTATGTTGAGATCTTTGATCCAGTATTGTGCATGGTGATAGGTATTTCTCTATTTGCAATCTTTTACATGTTAACCAGTTATACCAGTATCATTTGATGAAGATGCTTTCTTTTTCCCATTGTATACTTTTGGTTTCTTTGTCAAAAACCAGGTGTTCATAGGTATGCGATTAATGTCAGGGTCTTTAATTTGATTACATTGATCCACTTGTCTGTTTTTATGCCAATACCAAGCTGTTTTTATGACTATGGCTCTACAGTAGAACTTGAAGTCAGGAATGGTGATGCCTCTGGAATTTCCTTTATGGTACAGTATTGTTTTAGCTATCAAGGTTTGTTGTTCTTCAATATGATGTTGAGTATTGTTCTTTTGAGGTCTGTGAAGAATTGTGTTGGGATTTTGACGGGGATTGATTGCATTGAATCTTTAGATTGCTTTTGGCAATATTGCTGGTTTTATTATGTTGATCCTGCCTATCCAAGAACATCAAAGATCTTTCCATTTTCTGATATCTTCTTCAATCTCTTTCTTCAAAGACTTAAAGTTCTTGCCATACAATTCTTTCACTTTTTTGGTTAGAGTTATCCCAAGATATTTTATGTTGTTTGTGGCTATTGTAAAGAGTGATGTTTCTTTGGTTTCTTTCTTGGCCCATTTATCATTTGTATATAGGAGGTCTGCTGATTTTTCNAAGATCTTTCCATTTTCTGATATCTTCTTCAATCTCTTTCTTCAAAGACTTAAAGTTCTTGCCATACAATTCTTTCACTTTTTTGGTTAGAGTTATCCCAAGATATTTTATGTTGTTTGTGGCTATTGTAAAGAGTGATGTTTCTTTGGTTTCTTTCTTGGCCCATTTATCATTTGTATATAGGAGGTCTGCTGATTTTTCAGAGTTAATCTTGTATCTTGCTACAATATTGAAGGTTTTTATCAGCTGCAGTTGTTCCCTGGTAGAGCTTTTGGGGTCATCTTTGTAAACTTTGTTGTCATCTGATGCCACACCAGTTCAGAATTAGGATAATAAATTGGTTATTTATTTAAGGGGAAAACTTAAAGATCACCATTCTAAACAACAGCCCTCTGCACGCAAACAGGAACAGAGTCCAACATCTGGAAACAGGAGCCGGAAGCAAGAGAGAGCAGGTGCATGGTTTTTAAACTATTGGAGATCACGCTCAAGTGGGCTGGTATCTTAAAGGCTGAAGGAGCTGAATGTGCTCCCACAACAGTCATCTGCAAATAACAAAAGTTTGACTTCTTTCTTTCCTGGTTGTAACCCCTTGATTGCCTTTTTTGGTCTTACTGCTCTAGCTAGTACTTCAAGTACTATATTGAATAGGGTTGGAGAGAGTGGACAAACTTGTCGTGTTCCTGATTTTAGGGGCATCACTTTGAGTTCCTCTCCACTTAATGAGTGTCTGCTTTAATTTGCCTTTATTATGTTTAGCTATGTTCCTTGTATCTCTAATATCATTGGATTTTGTCAAAGGATTTTTCATTATCTAATAAGATTATAAGGAGTTTGTTTCTTACAGTTTATTAATATGGTGGATTTCATTGACAGTTTTTCATATGTTGAACCATTCCTGCATCTTAGGGAGAAAATCTACTTGATCATGGTGGATTATTTTTTGATATGTTTTTGGACTTGGTTTTCAAGTATTTTATTGAGTATTTTTGCATCAATGTTCATGAGGGAGATTTGTCTGATTATAGTAGCATGTTATATGAATATGATATTTTTTGAATAGTGATAGACAATGATGGTGTTCACAAAAGTGAAATAGGACCATTTCTATAAATAATGAAGTGACCATGAATAAAGTGCTTAATCTCTCTATGCTTTAGACTTGCCATTCAGAGTTGTTTGTCTTCAAGTACATTAATAGACGCCCTGCCATCAGTGGGAAGAACAATTCTAATGGTCCTAGAGTAACACAATCATCATACTGATAATGTGTATAATATTTAAGCTGGTAATAAATGCCATGGAATACAAATTAAGTATAAAAATAAAATTTTAAATAGGATAGTGAGCAAGAACCTTATTACAAACAAATGTACAAAAAATGTACACCAAAATTGCAGTTGACTTCAAGAAGAATAAAAATCAGAAACAAGAAAAAATAAAAATATTTGCAATAGAACAATGACAGTGTTCATGAGAAAGTGTTAGTGGATTAGAATGAAGTGAGCATAGCAAAGAAAATGAGAGATTTGGGACGTGGCATGAGTTAGCATTTGAAAGGACTGGATTCCATTTCATTATATACCAGGAAATNTACAAAAAATGTACACCAAAATTGCAGTTGACTTCAAGAAGAATAAAAATCAGAAACAAGAAAAAATAAAAATATTTGCAATAGAACAATGACAGTGTTCATGAGAAAGTGTTAGTGGATTAGAATGAAGTGAGCATAGCAAAGAAAATGAGAGATTTGGGACGTGGCATGAGTTAGCATTTGAAAGGACTGGATTCCATTTCATTATATACCAGGAAATCCTTTGATTGGTTTTCTCTTTTTTGACTCCTGTGGTAAAAGTCTTAATGAGGCTGTGAAAGAAAATAAAACATACCATTTAATAATATCCTCCTCCTAAAGAGTAGATATTTGCTTCTGAAATTAAGTTGCAGAAAACAAACTAGTATGCTTCACCAATAATTTTCCAAAATGAAATGGTCTTGTATAGTGTCAGAACAAGTTTTAAGTAGAATCTACATGCAGTCTTCATTTCCAACTACCCCATGCTAATGTATGGAAGTGAATTCATCAGCATTTTAACAAATTCTAGAATAATCTTTGTTGGGTCCAAGGGGGATCACACAAAGATGGGTACAGACCACCAAAGTCTAATTAAACCAGAAGCAAACTTTATTCCAGAAACCAGGAAAAAAAATTTAAAATAAATAAAATAAAAAACCTCCATGTGGCACAAAAAGCATATCAGTTAGGTGAGACCACAGATGGATTCTGTAATGCTGTGTCAAAGGTCAATTTCTGAGCCCACCTTCTCATAGTAAGGTGCGCCAAGCATTAGGCCTGAACAAAGGAATTTTTACAATCTTGAAGTAAAACTCAGATACAGATTTGCTTTCTTTACAGTCTTCATTAACAGAGTTTTCAGTTAAACTATTGTTTGTACTTAATCTATTGTCTTCCTTAGTATTTCCAGGTAATATTTGCTGACGCCCTGTGCTGTCCTTTGATGCTGCCAGTTTCACATAGCAGGGAAAATGTGTAACCCAGAGGTCATGTATCGATCTCTTAAAAGTTGACTCAGTTCATATCATTAGGCTAGCTCTCAGTTTGCAGAGAGATGCTTCAGCCTTGTAAATAGAGCTATGGGTTGAAAAGTCTGTTCTCATTCTCTTAGGCTTACAATATTTAAAATCTCTGACGTGGCCCTTTCCCAGCCTGGTTTAGGGACAGATGATGTATTCTTTACCATAGCTGCTTCAAGCTGAAATTGGCCATATATGGTCAGGGCCCAGGAAAACTGGAAGGCCAGGAAAAAGGAAGGAGGGAATAATGGGGCAATAATCAGGAGCATCTGATTTGGCCCAGCTGGAGACAAGCTGCATTCTTGTCAACTGGAATGTTCTATATCAGCTTTGAGCAATTCCAGGGCTCATAAGTTGTAGCCAGTGTTATCACCAGATCTGTGAAGTCCCCCCAAAAAACAAAAGGAGATCAAGTTCTGTATGTAAAAGCTGTTCAGTTGGAAGTGACACCTCAGCCCCTAAGGTTCTTGTCCAAAAAGAGTCTGGAATGTTTGACTGGGGGTCCAAGTCCTTTCCCTGGGAGTGGCTGCAGTCAGGACTCTACCTCCAAGAAAGCCCACCAAATGGTGATCCCTCCTCAGGGAGGGTCAAGACCACTCNTACAAAAAATGTACACCAAAATTGCAGTTGACTTCAAGAAGAATAAAAATCAGAAACAAGAAAAAATAAAAATATTTGCAATAGAACAATGACAGTGTTCATGAGAAAGTGTTAGTGGATTAGAATGAAGTGAGCATAGCAAAGAAAATGAGAGATTTGGGACGTGGCATGAGTTAGCATTTGAAAGGACTGGATTCCATTTCATTATATACCAGGAAATACTTTGATTGGTTTTCTCTTTTTTGACTCCTATGGTAAAAGTCTTAATGAGGCTGTGAAAGAAAACAAAACGTACCATTTAATAATATCCTCCTCCTAAAGAGCAGAGATTTGCTTCTGAAATTAAGTTGCAGAAAATAAACTAGTATGCTTCACCAATAATTTTCCAACATGAAATGGTCTCGTATACTGTCAGAACAAGTTTTAAGTAGAATCTACATGCAGTCTTCATTTCCAACTACCCCATGCTAATGTATGGAAGTGAAATCATAAGAGTTTTAATAAATTCTAGAATAATCTTTGTTGGGTCCAAGGGAAATCACACAAAGATGGGGACAGACCACCAAAGTCTAATTAAAACAGAAGCAAACTTTATTAGAGAAACCAGGAAAAAAATTTTTAAATAAATAAAATAAAAAACCTCCATGGGTCACAAAAAGCATATCAGTTAGCTGAGACCACAGATGGATTCTGTAATGCTGTGTCAAAGGTCAGTTTCTGAGCCCACCTTCTTATAGGAAGGTGTGCCAAGCATTAGGCCTGAACAAAGGAATTTTTACAATCTTGAAGTAAAACTCAGATGCAGATTTGCTTTCCTTTACAGTCTTCATTAACAGAGTTTTTCAGTTAAATTAGTGTTTGTACTTAATCTATTGTCTTCCTTGATATTTCCAGGTAGTATCTACTGACACCCTGTGCTGTCCTTTGATGCTGCCAGTTTCACATAGCAGGGAAAATGTGTAATCCAGAGGTCATGTGTCGATCTCTTAAAAGTTGACTCAGTTCATAACATTAGGCTAGCTCTCAGTTTGCAGAGAGATGCTTCGGCCTTGTAAATAAAGCTGTGAGTTGAAAAGTCTGTTCTCATTATCTTAGGCTTACAATATTTAAAATCTCTGACGTGGCCCTTTCCCAGCCTGGTTTAGGGACAGATGATGTATTCTTTACCATAGCTGCTTCAAGCTGAAATTGGGCATATATGGTCAGAGCCCAGGAAAACTGGAAGGCCAGGAAAAAGTAAGGAGAGAATAATGGGGCAATAATCAGGAGCATCTGATTTGGTCCAGCTGGAGACAAGCTGCATTCTTGTCAGCTGGAATGCTCTATATCAGCTTTTAGCAATTCCACAGCCCATAAATTGTAACCAGTGTTATCACCAGATCTGTGAAGTCCCCCCAAACCCAAAAGGAGATGAGTCCTGTATGTAAAAGCTGTTCAGTTGGAAGCGACACCTCAGCCCCTAAGGTCCTTATCCAAAAAGAGTCTGGAATGTTTGACTGAGGGTCCAAGTCCTTTCCCTGGGAGTGGCTGCAGTCAGGACTCTACTACATCCAAGAAAGCCCACCAAATGGTGATCCCTCCTCAGGGAGGGTCAAGACCACTCCCAAAGGCTATTTAAACTGACCCCCACCGAGAACAAACACGTGGTCTCCCCATTTTCCTCTCCAGGGGTCTTTTTGGTTCTCCATGGTCATTCTGGTTCTCCCTCCCCCTCTCTGTGCTTTCCCAGGGGCCACCCAGGAGCACTGGCATCCATTAAACCTGGGTTTCTTTTAATTCTTTCTGATCCGGTTTGATTTGAATTATTGAGTTGGGGGAGAGGCTTATAAAAAAAAACCCTTACCGTTTGGAGGTCCCACTGGGTGGGAGTCTGTTTTTCTCACTGGCCCAGGACTATGTGTTGGAAAACGCCCTTCTTGCCCATGCTCCCTGCCAGACTAAGACCAGGTTCATTTAGGTGAGTTCCCCTTTCTCAAGTACATGCCTCTAGAGTCCAGGAAGGGCCTCTTTACGTTTATGATTGTTGTTTGTCGGCAGTCTGTTGAAGTCATGGTCTATGTCTGATATCCAACCCCACAAGCACGAGGCAATCCTCGCTGAGGTGNCCAGGACTATGTGTTGGAAAACGCCCTTCTTGCCCATGCTCCCTGCCAGACTAAGACCAGGTTCATTTAGGTGAGTTCCCCTTTCTCAAGTACATGCCTCTAGAGTCCAGGAAGGGCCTCTTTACGTTTATGATTGTTGTTTGTCGGCAGTCTGTTGAAGTCATGGTCTATGTCTGATATCCAACCCCACAAGCACGAGGCAATCCTCGCTGAGGTGTGATTGTATGGAATGAAGATGGCCGCCCAGACATTTGTCATGCTCCTCTGTTTTTGACTGAGTCTTATCAAAGTGGGTGCATTGTGGTAGGCAGAGTCCTGAGACTTGGCATAGACTTGTGAAAATGGGCTTTTGCAATTCAAAGCCAGATCTCCAAATACTGTTGGGCTGCCTTTTACAAAAATCCTTTTAAATTGGGGCTAGCACCTAACATAAAACAAACAAGGCCCCATATGCCCATGGTTTCTGGATGCTGTGTGATGGCTCCCCCTCCCCCTCCCCTTCCTGCCTCCACTCCCCTCCTTCTCAAGCTGTTTGCTGTTTATCTCAAACTGGGACCCCCTGCCCTTCCACTCTAAAACCATATAAAGTTCTATTTCCTCTTACAGCATTTGCTAATCTGGTCCTTAATGGGATCACATGTGTGCTTCCCTGGCTTCTGATGCTTACTTACACCAGGATATTTAAGTTGGTCCGCTGACAAAGTTCCTAAAAAAGTTTTGTCTAGTGGTTAAAATACTGTGTCCACACTGTGCTTTTATGTCTATATGTACATATGTTTGTTTCCAAAATATGCTTGTCTTATTTCTCTGTATGCATGTGTGCATATTTTAAAATTTGTAAAATGTATAACTCCAGATTACAACAGCTCTGGAAAAATACAAACATGTGGGTAGCCACCATTTTTGACCTCAGCTCCATCTTTTGGTTAAGAGTACCCACATGTATGCGACCTACCAAGGAGACATTCCACCTACAATATTCTTTAACTTACTAAAATATTCCTTTTAATCTTACATTTACTAGCATTAATAAGCTGTAACTAACTGAGTAAAATACATGACTAAATTTAACTTGTGTGTCTAATCAAATATCATTAACAGGTAATGGTAACCAATTTTCAAGTGCCTTTACAGATATGAAAGAATGGAATTTAACAAAAGAGCTTCAAACACAGAGACATGCCAGCTTCTGCAGCATCCTACTGCTCCTCCAAGAAGATGCATGGTTACAGAAAAACTTCCTCCTGGAGGCTTGCCTTTGGGTATGACAAAGCCACCCACACAGCAAAAAGTGGCCTTCCACCTTATCAGCTTCCTGGATGCTACACTGGGGAATCAACTTATCCAGCTAAAACAGGTAGACTAAATCTTCCAAAGGCCCTATCCCCCCACCCCATGGAAAAATCTTCAGGCCTCTTGGACTCAGCAGCTAAGAGCAAGTACTGCTTCTAAGGTTGGTGTTCTCCAAGGATTACAGAGAGACTTGGGATTACCTGCATAGCTAAAAATACTGTAGCATTTTTGGTCATTTATCACTCTTAGATCTGTCTAATGGTATTTGATGACTTAAGATACTGGTGGCTCATTACTTCATTTGTTAAGTTTCCTACTAAAATACAGACAGATGTGTCTCTTTTAATGGCTTCATAGTCCAGGATTAATAGGTTTCAGGTGTATCTTCAGCGATCCAGAGTTTCCAATTCTCTATAATTGTCTTCTAAAATGCTCCTGTTCCAGTTGTCTTACAGATACCTGCAGGTTTCTAAAAAAAGTTCTGCTGCTTTATCAAAAAATCATATCTGATTAAAAAAACTAACAGTCTCCAGAGCCTATTTTAACTTCACCCATTTTCAAGCATATTTTACAGTTCACTCCTGCTGTCTAGGCCAAGACCAACTTACAAAGGGTCCTCCAGACAATGCCAATACCTGTACCAGCTCCTGGGACTTCACCATTGGTACCACCTCTCCTGGCTCAAAAGGACACCTGCCAACTAAAATTTGGTTTTAAGGGGCATATCTGCTCTCATGTCTCATTTATTCACCTGAGCCTCTACTATACAACCAGGGCACTCCTCTGTGCCATTGTTTCTGCCAGTTAATGACTCTTCCCACTCATAGGGTCATTAATGACAATATATTCTTTCCTAGCCACCTGACTTCTCATCTCGCTCTAGGAACAGCTGCCTAAGATCTCCAGGATGGCAGTAAACCATATGCTTCTCCAGAAATACTTCTCACTGAATGTGAACCCACCAAATCCCAGATCTCCCCTTTCCCACATTGCCCTATGCATGCAGGAAGTAGCCAGACTTGAGCCATTGTCCCTTTATCCAAAAAGAGTCTGGAATGTTTGGTTGAAGTATCACCCCATTCCCCTGGCATCCATATGTACAAAGAGTCTGATGTTTGTTTGGGAGTTCAAGCCCCCTCTCCTGTAGTGGCTGCAGTCCAGATTCCACCTCCAAGAAAGCCTGCCAAACAATGACTCTTTCNTTACAGATACCTGCAGGTTTCTAAAAAAAGTTCTGCTGCTTTATCAAAAAATCATATCTGATTAAAAAAACTAACAGTCTCCAGAGCCTATTTTAACTTCACCCATTTTCAAGCATATTTTACAGTTCACTCCTGCTGTCTAGGCCAAGACCAACTTACAAAGGGTCCTCCAGACAATGCCAATACCTGTACCAGCTCCTGGGACTTCACCATTGGTACCACCTCTCCTGGCTCAAAAGGACACCTGCCAACTAAAATTTGGTTTTAAGGGGCATATCTGCTCTCATGTCTCATTTATTCACCTGAGCCTCTACTATACAACCAGGGCACTCCTCTGTGCCATTGTTTCTGCCAGTTAATGACTCTTCCCACTCATAGGGTCATTAATGACAATATATTCTTTCCTAGCCACCTGACTTCTCATCTCGCTCTAGGAACAGCTGCCTAAGATCTCCAGGATGGCAGTAAACCATATGCTTCTCCAGAAATACTTCTCACTGAATGTGAACCCACCAAATCCCAGATCTCCCCTTTCCCACATTGCCCTATGCATGCAGGAAGTAGCCAGACTTGAGCCATTGTCCCTTTATCCAAAAAGAGTCTGGAATGTTTGGTTGAAGTATCACCCCATTCCCCTGGCATCCATATGTACAAAGAGTCTGATGTTTGTTTGGGAGTTCAAGCCCCCTCTCCTGTAGTGGCTGCAGTCCAGATTCCACCTCCAAGAAAGCCTGCCAAACAATGACTCTTTCCCAGGGAGGGTCAAGACCACTCCCACAGGCTACTTAAACCAACCTCCAGAGAACAAACATGTGATCTTCCTTTTCCCCCTCTGGTGGTCTCTCCAGTTCTCCATCCTCCTCACCGTTTTCTCAGAGGGCCACCCAGGAGTAATGGTGTCTATCACACTGGGCTTCTTTTAATTCAGTTTGATTTGGTCTGATTTGGATTATTGCATTGTTGGAGAGGCTTAAGGGGCAAAAGGGAAAAAAACTTAACAAAAGCAAGAGTCTTTATTTAATACAAGTTTGCAAACTCTGTATCTCCATGTGTCCTGTATTGGAATAATCAGTTAGAGTTGGGTTTTTATAGTAGTAAAGCTGAGGGGTCAGGGATTTCTATGGTTCAGGACACCTAATTGGCTGACATTTGTCTAGGGCTGTCCTGGTGAATGTTTGCTGGAGGGTAATCCTAAGTACACCAGTTGGAATGTTAAGCATTTCCTTTGAATAGTCTGTTCTTCGGTGGTGCTCAGGTAATCTCAGCCTGTGGTCCTTCCAAAAAGCAGGTGTTGTTTCAGGGTAAACTACTGAGACTCGGGTCTCCTTTTAATTTATCATGGCTGAGTCCTGCACTAGCAGGTGATAATGGTTGGAAGTAAAGAACATCCTTTGGGGGTATGTTTCTATTCAGCTATCATGGCTGATTGCTACCGTCAGGAGCTGATGCCTGGACATGGCTGCCAGTGAAGTGGAACCCAGCTAAAATGGATATAGACTAGAGACAAACACTAAAACTTAGAAATTTAAAGGAAAAATTACAATGGAAACTTTCAGGGAAGGGTCAAAGTCTCAAGAGAGGAGAGGGAGAGAAACATCCTTAGGAGCAGACAGGTAGGGAACTTTAGGTTGTACTTATCTGGAGTCCTTTTGATCTGTGAGAATTGGATTTAAGTCTCAGGACTTCTTCAGTTCTCTGAAGTTACATAAATTTTATAAGTTTGTGAAAAGATATAAGTTTTAGTCTTATTAACATCCCCCTGTTTATAATCTGTGCTGATATTTACATTATAGTAATGGCAGTATACTCTTGCCAGAAATGAATCTGGTTGAAAATATTAACATTTTTTTCTTTATCCAGAAAACTGTGATAGATGTTTTCTGCACAGTGAAAAGCATCTCTGAGGTCTGTAGTTAGGAAACAACCAAAGGTATTGGAAAATTTGAGCTTGCAGCTTTGATGATAGTGGTAGTTCTCTGCCAGAGTTTGGTTAATAGCTTATCAGAATTTTGCCAATTAACATTAAGACTGTGAAATTTTGGAGTCTTAAATATAACAGCAGCATAATGAGAGAAATCTGAAATATGTTTTATTCTTTTAAACATCTTAAATCACTTTTTCTTTATCAACATTTAAGCCTTTTTATCCTCAGACCTTCATAACTTACATTTACATATCTCAAGTCACTTTCTTGTACCCAGAACCATTCTTATTTACATGCCTTAAGTCACTTTCTTTTGTGGACATTCTTAGAACCTCAAATCCTTTTAGATCTTTGGCAGAACCAGATGGATCTCTGTGAGTTTGAGTACAGTCTGGTCTAGAAAAGCTAGTTTGATTGCAGGCTCAAAACCTACAGAGAAACCCTGTTGTGAAAAACAATAAACAAAACAAAAACAAAAAACTAACCTACATCTTAAATTTTGCATCATAAAACATCTTTCATTTATTTTGCCAGTAAGTACAGGTGGCTGACTGCTGAGAACTTTCACTGCCACTGTAAAGTTTCTTTAAACAAAGGAATGATAAGGTGTTATACTGCATTTTGTTTTGTGAGTTTCTCTCTCTCTCTCCTTCTCTCTCTTTTTTACTCTTTGAGTCTGGTAGGAAGCTGAACTGTGTCTGGACTTTGTATTGGCTCTAAGATAGTGAAACTTGTGATGTGGATCTTACAGAGAACTGATAAGGCAGCTGAAGCCTTGGTTGCTGCTTTTAAGCTGTCAAGGCTATTAGTCATTAGTTCTGAGAGGAATACATTTTATCTGAATTATTGTTCTTTTAAAAAATGCCAGAGACTTACTTGCTGGCTAGACCACTATCCTAGGGTCCTCCATGGTCGTTGAGGGCAGGTAATAGGGCAGCATCCGTCTTCAGGCTGGCAAGGTCCAGAAGATCCCATAGGCTTCTGTGGAGTAAGGACTCATGGGAGGACCGGCATACCTTTTGCCTTAGGCAACTCGAGGCAGTCATTTTCCCGGTGTCCTGTTACTTCACCATCTGAAGAGAGTCTTAGCAGTAGTTGAGGTGAACAGCAGGTTTGTTCATTGGCTAGTGCTACCACTTTTGAGGGAGTTTTGAGCAGATCTTCTGTGCCCATCTGCTTCTTTGGAGGAAATAGAGGACCTGTCTGGAGCTGGCAAGCCTCTATTATAAAAGCTATATAATAAAACATCTTAAATGTCATTTTCTGCAGACCTCTGAGCATTTGAGGACTGTCAGTCCATTAGGTATATATGAGCAAGACAACCCTTGACACCAGTAATTTGCTCTAAGCACGCATGGAACTAGGTAAGGCTCATCTCTGCAATTAATTATATCAGTACTTGGCATGGCTATGACCAAAGAGATTGTCATTTATAAATTGTCTCTTAACTTGCATTTTTAACAGTCTATAACATGTTAGCAGCTTTTATAATACTAGGTCTGTGCATTACATTCATGCCAAATTTAGTCCAGAATAATGATTTTGAATTTCAGCTCTTTTAGTATCAAAATAAAACTTTTTAAATTGTAGATGATGAGTTCAGTAAAGAAATTAAGATGATCATTCTTTGGGTAATAGCAGAACAAGTTTGTACCAAGCTGAGACTGTCTCATGAGAAGGCAAGGAAAGAGATAAGGGGAAAGATCCCAGTGACAAATGAAAACAGAGAAAAGGGATTATGTTTTGGGGTGTGGACCTTGATCAGAGCCTGACAGAACACAGAGGCCAGTATTGTCCTTGAAAGGCCAGAGGGACCTCTGCCCAAATGTCCAACCCTAAAAAGAACTGTTTGGGGTGAGGAGAACCAGATATTTTATTATAGAATATATATCTTATTTATCATATACCTTATTTTTCAAACATACATTGCCACTTATTTAAATTTTCTAGAGGCTTGGTATCAAATACTTGGCAAAGACTAAGTACTTAGTTCTAAATCTCTCAGTTAGCTTTTGTTATTCTGAGTATATCTTTATAATCTTAAATTTTTATCATCATATAAAAGTCCAAATCAATTTAAAACACTTAAGACTTGTTGCTTTCTTAGTCTAGAAGGAGATACAATGCACCTAGAGCTCATTGAGACTAAGAAATATTATATAACATCTTTTTAAACAACAGCTAAATCTAAATTATAAGCACATTTGTGCATAGTTAAATCCAGCTCATATTTAAACAGGGATATATATATATATATATATGGCTGTTTAATTATAAGCCCTTTGTTATAAGCTTAAGGACAATTTTTTTTATAAATTCTATAGATTTAACCCATATCTCATAAACAATCTACAAATCATGAGATAAGGGCTTATAGTATATTATTACTATAATCATTATTATTATTATTATTAATCCTTATAAAATTTTAAGTTGGTGGCCAGGACATATTGAACATGATTAACTTATACATTTAGAAATAAACATTTAGTGGCCATATTTATGCATTTAAGCCAGGCAAAACTTTTCTTACTTTTTCCAGCTGAAATTTTGAGCAGGGGAGGGGCAGCAGGCCATTTGTATTTTCCTGATGGGTCTGCTCCTGCAGCTGCTCTGCTCTGGTGCTTCCCATTATGCCACTTTGGAGCAGGAGTCATCTTGTGAGACCAAAACCAATTATCATCCAGGAGAAGCAGCTGATAGTTGCAGTCCTCAGTGCCAGGCCTTGTAGTTGCCTCTGATCACGTCTGTCCTCCTGACTCCTCCTTGGATTTGGGCCTGGGACTGCAGTACTCACAGGGAGGGGGTGGTCCTCTCCCTGGCTAACAGCAGTGCTAGTTTAGTCAGGAGCCTTCTGAGCTCTTGACTCCCAGGCATCGAGGGGATTGGAGCCTGGATAAATCTATTGTTATATTCCTAAAATTATGGAAGCGGGAGAACCTCTTCCTCTGAGCCTTAGGTCTTTCAGACTGAAGGCTCAGAGGAAACTCCAGTTATAAAGACTGATAATCCTTCAAGTCTCATTGCAGGACTTTGTCAAAGATGGTTGAAGAATTCTTGAATTCTTGTGGCAGGCAGGTCCAGGTTAACTGACCACTGAAGCCCTTATCTTGGTTATGCCAATCAAGGGCAAATTATGACTCTTGGCTTCAGGGGTTAGGCTGAAGAAGGCATCCTTAAGATCTGGAGCTGAATACGCTTGAAGCTCCAAAGAGAGGGAGTTTAGGAGATTATAGGGATTGGGAACTGTAGCCTGAATCTTTTCAACCTGTTTGTTAATCTCCGTAAGATCTTGCATGGGTTGATAGTCACTGGTCCCTGGCTTCTCAAATGTCAGAAGCTGGTGTTCTATGGAGACTGGCAAGGGACCAGGATTCCATGTTCCAGGATCTATAATATGTTTAGTAATGTCCAACTTGGCCTCCGGGGTCATGGAGTATCACCTTACTCTTACCAGATGGGCATTGGCTTTTAAGGTGACTACAACTGGTGGATCCTGAAGCGTTAGGCCTGGTGTGTTAGTTTCTGTCTGCACTCCTGGAGTTCAGCCATTAGAGGAAATACTTCTAAAGTGAGAGTCTGAGAAGAGCCTTCATTCTTTCAGATCTAGGCATAAGGCATACACATTGGTCTGTGGGGATATCATCACCCATTTCTCAGTGAAGTAAATTTGGGCTTTTATCCTATCTAATAATTCTTTTCTGGTTTTTCAATAGCCTGCTGGCAGCAAGGCAGACCCTTTGTCTGCGAGGTCCCCTGGCCAGCAAGGGGCACTGATCCTGCAGCAGAACATCCATCGGAGGAGGCCCTGGCCAGAAAGGGGCCCTGATCCTGTACCAGAAGATCCATTGGAGTGAT
>LOEQ01008723.1:59204-76057 GCA_001685075.1 Bramus lutescens
GCTATATATCAAGAGATTCAGTACTGGCAGCAAAAGTGTATAAAACACAGATACGGTTTTTTTTCTATATCCCATGGGAAGCTTGAGCTGGTTCCCATGTAAGTAGATATTACTGTTCCATAGAAGAGTGTTACTGCCATTAAGAGGGAGGCACATGTAGTTAAAGCCTTATAACTTCCCCTGGCAGAATATATTTTCAGCACAGTAATAAGAATCTCTAGATAGGAGCTAATTACTATCAAAATTGTAATTACAGATGTAGCCCCAGAAAGAACAATGAATAAAATCTCACTGTGGCGGGTATCAGAGCAGGAGAGCTGAAGGAGCAATGGGATATCACAGAAATAGTGGTCAATGACATTTGGCCCACAGAAAGTTAGCTTGAGAAAGCTCCTCAAGTGGGTGAGTGAGTTGGCACAGCCTAGCAGGTAAAAGGCAGACACCAGATAGATACAAAATTTGGGGGTCATGAGACCTCTGTAGTGAAGCGGACTGCAAATGGCAAGATACCTATCATAGGCCATTGCAGCCAAGAGGAAGCATTCTGCAGTCAGAAACAGGATGACTAAGGAATACTGTAGGAGGCAGCCATGGTACGAAATCGTTTTTTGACCTAACAAGTAGTTTATCAGCATTTTGGGAAGAAAGACTGATGAATAGCAGAAATCCAAGAAAGCCAAGTGACTAAGGAAAAAGTACTTGGGGGAATGAAGCTGGGCAATAGCTAAAATTATTGAGATAATTCACAAGTTGCCTACAACAGTAATGACATGGAATAAGAAGAACAGCACAGAGAGTACAGTATTTAGCGCAGGACCGTCCGTTAGTCCTAGGAGGATAAATTCAGTCATCACACTCAAATTTCTATCAGCCATTGATATGATTCTTTATGGGGGATCTGCAGAGAACCAGAGGTAAAAATAGAACCAGAGACCACAGTTTATAATCATAAAATCACTCTATTAGCATCTTTTAAGAATGTAAAAATATTCATCATCAGCTATAATAATCCAAATTAAATTAAAATTAGCTGAGTATGAAGTTAGAGTCTAAATGCATTAAGTTGACTCTCATCAAGGAATTGAAGTTAGCATTATGTGTCATAAGAAGGAAGATGTATAGAAAGTGCAATACTCTTTGGAAGACACATTAAGAATCAGGTCTTTAATTTTTTGTCCTAGTACATATGGGTTATAGGTAACAGAATATTCTAAATTTCCAGAATGAGAAAGATGAGTTTCACCTTTCAGGAGTTACTAACTACTGTGGAAGAATAAAAAAAGCAAGCAAACAAAATTTTATCAACATTAACCATGTAGGTTAGGACATCTAAAAATTGTTCTCTATCACATAAGTTAAAAAGGAAAANAAAAAAAGCAAGCAAACAAAATTTTATCAACATTAACCATGTAGGTTAGGACATCTAAAAATTGTTCTCTATCACATAAGTTAAAAAGGAAAATATAATATGGGTGTATTAAATATAATGTACATACATATATATTTTATAAATATAAGTAAGCATATACAATACCACCTAATCGATATAAAGTGAATACTAGAGGAAAATGAGACTGGAGCCTCTTCATTTATTATGAAAAAAAGATACTATCATAATGAGATGAATTTCCTTCAGTTAACTTTGTTCCATCTTATACAATATTAGAGTTTGAGACAGTAAATAGCCCTTCTCAGACATTTTGCAATGTTCATTCTTCAGTGTGGATTAGCCAAAGTCAGACATTTCTCACAATGTTTTGACTACTTTCTTTTGTCTTTTAATCCCTGAAGTCAAGGAGACAGATCTATTTTAAGGAAGAATTTATATTCCTATAATAGATCTCACTTTTAATTCACAAGAGTTTCAAAAATGCATTAATTTGATTTCAAGATATAGAATCAAATAAATAATGAGAAATTGTTGCTTATTGGAAACTTTTTATGTACAAGTGTTCAGAATATATAATATGCTGGGGCACAAGAGTTTTCAGTAAGAAAATTTAGAGAACATGTCACATAAATATGATAGAAAATGTCATTTTAACTGAACATTCATAAATATGATTTTTTACAATTGTAACTTAATTACCTAAAAGACATTGCCCTGACATTTCTGATAAGTTAAAGGATGATAAGTAGGGGCTCAAATTCTCTCTCTCCAGCTACTTAAAACAAGGCAAATATTGCAAATTGGCACTGACATTCTATGCTTCATTGATGCTACAAATTAAATTATGGTTTGTTTTCTATCAGAGGACTCAGATTTTTGTAATGAAGTAGATATACCTACAAACTTATCTCAAGTGGAAGTTGTTCATATAATCTAGAAACATCTGGAAAAATTGTCACACCTAACAAAGGGTGCCCAAATATTCCTTGCAGTTATATGGCTAATAAACACAGAAAAAAAAGGAAAATAAAGACAAAGTAAGTTTGTTCTGAGACACTTCACAATGACATTTTGGATTAATCTACTTTAAAAATAGTTATTGGTTTAATAATAGTCCTCAGCATTTTCCCTTAATGAGCTTTACTTTAAAAAAAACTGAATTTATGATATTTCCTTTGTATTACTAAATTCAGTGATTTTTAGCTGATATTTTAATTTATCTAATTGTGATTTTTTTTCTAGACTGCTTTCTCTTTTGCTTAAAATAAGTTATCTTTCAGTAAATTTTCATCTGAGTCTAAAACGTATTTCAGCTAATGAAGGAAAAGTTTAATTTATTGTTCCTTTACTCAATGTAACAAACATCAACAATTTATAAGAATCCTCTAGATTTTCAAAGATTTCTTCACCTACGCTCTCTTTCTAATTTGCAAAAAGTAAAGCTATACAGCACTAAACACAGCTATTTGAGGAAATGTAGAACATGCCTACAGCTTGGATGGGGAGTGACCATTGACTGTTGCATTTTCTTGACTCCGTTTCCTGAACTTCATGATCAGAAGGACTAGAGTCATATGACCTTACATAACATTATTTTCATGTGTTGGGGATATTGCTCAGTTTGTAAACCTTTGTAGATACTAATAAAAGAAGCACTGTAATAAACAAACAGAATAGTTACCTGGTGTGAAGAAACAGAATAGTGCTGTTTCTAAGTTTCCTTACTTTTGAGTTTATATTTGGCCTTTTCTCTTTGGAGGATAGAATCCCCAGGGCACTGCAAACACTGGGATTCATTAAAAAATGCTTTAGGTAGCCCTGAGGAAGTTAAGAACTTTGTTATGTTTCCAAAGAGTGTAACAGTACAAAGAAAAGCATTAAACATTTTGGTATATTCACCAATTTTATTTGTAAATATTACATATATATATTCAATGTGAAAGCACAGAGGACTTGAATATGATTTAATTTGAAGTGTGTCTGTGTATATATGTTCCTCTGTCTATTTTCATATGTTCTATACAGTGTGATATTGGTAATATAGCTAATTAGGAAACTTAACATTTTTTACATTGGAATACTTATTAGCCTGTATAATTGAATAATAGAATAAAAATATTTTAAAAGCTCAATACAGGTTCAAATAAAAATTGAAACTCATGTGCATAAATAAGTCACTAGCATAAGTCCTTCAAAACCAAATAAATAAATAAAGCAACTGCTTTCCAAAGTATCAGTAAACTTAGAATAATCTCTTCAATATTTATAATAATTTAAACACACTAATAAAAGGTGAATAATATAATCAGTTTTGCTAAAATGATAATTTTTCTTTCAGGTAAGAGGTCAAAAATATTTCTATTTACTAAACGCTTTCTATGTTCTTGGCACTCCTGATAGGGTCTTTAATCAACATAATATCATTTCATAATATTGCTTATTTATGTATTTAAATTGCAATATTCCTTCCTTCTCTTTCATTACTTCAAAAACTTTGTATATACCCTACCCTGCACTCCTTCAAATTCATGGCCTCTTTCTCCCTCAGTGGTTATTGCTTGCATATGTAATTTTTTTACATACATACATATTTCCAAATATAACCTGATGAGTCTATATAATTTTACCTGTATGTCTTCAAGGCTGATCATTTAGCACTGGACAACCAATTGATGTGCGCCTCCCTTGGAAACAGCACATCTTGGAAGAGCACATCTCCCTCTCCAACCTTTTCTCAATGCTTGTATCCCTTTGTCTGGATTTGAGACCTCAATGGCTTTTCTACAGCCAGTATGGCATGTCCATTGTTATTATCCTTGTTCAGTTCATGTTTAAGCAGTCATGGTATGTTGTTGGAGGTAACTTNCCTGATGAGTCTATATAATTTTACCTGTATGTCTTCAAGGCTGATCATTTAGCACTGGACAACCAATTGATGTGCGCCTCCCTTGGAAACAGCACATCTTGGAAGAGCACATCTCCCTCTCCAACCTTTTCTCAATGCTTGTATCCCTTTGTCTGGATTTGAGACCTCAATGGCTTTTCTACAGCCAGTATGGCATGTCCATTGTTATTATCCTTGTTCAGTTCATGTTTAAGCAGTCATGGTATGTTGTTGGAGGTAACTTGTTCATTTCCCACTGCTCAGCCCCGAAATAAGCCTTTAGGTTTTACGTAGATGTACCTAGCACACTTTGGTGCACCAATTTGTTGTAAGCAGTTTGCTTGCTTATTCCTGGCTTCTCAGCTCCAAAATACCACACCAAAACTGTATTAATTAAATCACTGCTTGGCGCATTAGCTCTGGCTTCTTATTGGCTAACTCTTACACATTAATTAAACCCATTTCTATTAAACTATGTAGGAACCTCTACTCCTCTTTTCCTCTATTAGATCAATTTCATCTTGATTTTCATCTTTACCCTCCTCCCATAAAAAATTGACTTCATATAATTTACATTACAGATGACCCAAAATTATTAGAGAGATTATCTAAATTTTCATATAGAAAATATTAGGTATCAGATTTAACTCATAAAATTTATAGGAATGAAGAGTCAGAATATATTTATACTATACTTCAAAAATTAATGTAAGTTCTAATATAAAAATATATTATTAAATTTAAAGACTTCAATGTTTAATTCAGGCAAAGGCATATGTTTCCTGTAACCAAGATGACCCAGAATGTAGAATGCTTTTAAAGCAAACCTTAAACATTGACACAATCTACTTTTACTTCCTGCTAATGACTTACATCCTTCATCATAAACTACTTCCTGAATGTTTGGGGGATTTTTAACTTATTCAGTTGCTTTCAGAAATCCTTCAGCACAGAGGAACTTCAGCACTGAGCTCTTCCTCTATGTCGGATTTCACATATGGAAGTGGGACCCAACCCCATGGATAGGAGCTACTTATATCACTCCGACAGAGGCAAATGTGATCTGCAAACAAGTTCTTTTTCAAAACAATTCTAAATGAAAATTTCTATAAGAATTTATTCAAATATTCCATTTCTACAACTTCTCGTAGATCTCCCTTACATACCTAAACTCATGTTCTCTCTATCAAATAATCCCCCAATCCAGAAATTAGATAAAAAAGAAAAAAGAAAAGAAAAGTCAGTTCTCTTCCTTTAGCAAACCATGACTAATACACTACTGGCTTAGGGCATTATTTATGAAAGAATGAAGAATTAGTATATTGGATATGAATCTACTTGATGAACAGTTGAGTAAAACAAAGCAGGCATGGAACCATGAATGTGCCTGCTCATATTTACCTTCCTTTCTTTGTGCACTTTCAGCATGGACATGTTATTATCTAATAAAGTAAATTTGAACTTAAAAAAAGAAAACACAAAAATAAACAAACAAAACAATAACAGCCATTGAGACAAAAATATACCAAAACAAATGAAAATCTTATAAAATAATTATTTTTTATTTGTGAAGAAGTATCCTTCTCCAGAGTATGGCTGAGATATTCAGTGACACTTTATTGGAGAAAAATTATATTCCCTTTGCCAGCATGGATTAGATACAAGTATTATCTTGAATGGAGGAGGAATATTCAAGGTATTTTTAAGGAAGAACATTTACTTTAAAGTAGTATTATAAATTACCAAGGAAAATTTTTAAAAATTAAACTGGCTAAATTCTTGTCAGACAACGTTTTGGTGTTGGGCTGTTATTTATATTACTCAAAAAAATGAATAAGATGAGATGTATCTTAAATTCTGCAAACTTTATTTTCTTTCCTTTGTGGTATCCCTTACTGGTATCTCTGAATATCTATATTTTACATATATACAAACTGAAATAACATATTTACATGAATTTCAGTTTGTATGAAAGAATAAAAATATTGTCAATTATATCATATAATTATCCTAGGTCAGAGCCTAGGGTTTATGTTAAACAACAAAATATGACCCATGCATTTCCAGTATATTATTTAATGCATTTTAGCACTGTATAACAATGTTCAACTTAAAGCAATATTATAATTCAGTTATTTTAACTTTTACTGAATTTTTAGAAACACTATTGCTTACATTCTGTATTGTTGTCTTAAATCAACAAGAGAAAGTTTTCATCTCCATTACCCTTTTCACAGCATCCTTCACTTCCTTGTTCCTTAGACTGTAAATCAGTGGGTTCAACATGGGAATCACCAGGGTGTAAAATACAGACACCACCTTCTCTTGTTCTAAGGAGTACTGGGAGCTTGGCTGAATGTAACTGAAGCTGATAGAACTGTAGAACAAAGTCACAGCCGTCAGATGGGAAGCACAGGTGGAGAAGGCTTTGCGTCTGCCTGCTGCGGAGCAGATCCTCAGGATAGCAGCAACAATGAAGACGTAGGAGATCATCACAGTCAAGAAGGTTATCATTGCAATGACTCCAGAGAAGACCAAAAGCAACAACTCATTAATGGAGGTGTCCGAACAAGACAGCTTCAACAGGGGAGGAAGGTCACAGAAGAAGTGACTGATGACATTTGGCCCACAGAAAGACAGCTTCATTAAGCCAATTGTATGTGTAACTGAATTAATTAAACCTTCTATGCATGAGCCCAAAACCAGCCCAACGCACACCATTTTAGTCATGGCCACGGTATATAGTAATGGGTTCACAATGGCTACATAGCGGTCATAAGCCATTGCAGCCAGCAAAAATCCCTCTGTGGTAAGCAGTGATACAAACAAAAAATATTGCAGGATGCATGCAGAGAATGAGATGGTCTCTCTTTCAGCAAAGAAGCTCAGCAGCATTTTCGGGGCAAATATTGAAGAATACCATGCATCCACAAATGACAAACAGCTAAGAAAGTGATACATGGGCGTGTGGAGTTTAGGCGTTATGTGGATCAAAAAGAACATACCTACATTCCCTAACAAAGAGATGGCATAGATCAACAGGAACAATATGAAGAGGAATACCTTGAGTTCATCACGATCTGTCAATCCCAAAAGGATAAATTCAGTGACAAANTTGAAGAATACCATGCATCCACAAATGACAAACAGCTAAGAAAGTGATACATGGGCGTGTGGAGTTTAGGCGTTATGTGGATCAAAAAGAACATACCTACATTCCCTAACAAAGAGATGGCATAGATCAACAGGAACAATATGAAGAGGAATACCTTGAGTTCATCACGATCTGTCAATCCCAAAAGGATAAATTCAGTGACAAAAGTAAAGTTGACATCACCCATGAACTTGTGTGTCTTGGTACCTGTTAATGATGGACTCAGTTAAATGGACCATATCAGTAGAATATCAACATCTTAGGAATTCCAAACTAGCCACATTATCTGTAATATAGAATTATCCCCTCTGGTACCCCTGCTTAATATAAACACAAAAGAATTTAATAAAAAGTTCAATTTTTGATGCTTTGTTCTGTTGATTTTCGGTAATATTGTCCATGATTAGATAAAGAAAATGCTGGATTCTTAGGCAAATATATTTTAAATTGCAATTCTTATATTTCACAAAAAACTAAACAGAAGTCTCTGTAATGACAGTAAAAATCTTATTTACAAAGCATAAGAACTTATGCTGGAAATATAATCTTTGTCTCCATTTTCATATTCCTCTTTTATCATTTTAATCAACATTAATAGCAGCAATACATAAATATATCAACACATAATCCATGTTAAAAAACCTGAGATAATTTAGTCAGAATGAACATCAGTGGTACACCATTGCCTTCTGTGATTATGAACATGCAAATACACTAGTGTAATACTGCTTGCTATATTTACTTTATGCCTTCAAATTTGGTCTTACTCTCCAAGTGTGTATGAGTGTGTGTATATGTGTGTGTGTGCACATGTTAGCAGTTGTGCATGTGTGTATGTCTGTGTTTGCAGGTGCATTGAACACAAGGACTTGTGCATGATATTTAAGTCTTCTGCACATCGCCTGTGCCTGTTTGTTTTCTGTGTCAATAAGCAGATGCCAGGCACTCAGCTCTTACACTTACTCTGTGACTCAGGACTCTGAGGTGTACTGGCTTCCATAGTCTATAGAAAAATCAATGCCTTAAAAATATAACAGATATTTAAAATATTAAGACAACTCTTTGCAAATTGTATTTGCTTTCTTGGTGCAACCCAATTTTTAAAATAGGCAATGTCTGTTAGTTCAGTGTTTCCCTTGAACTCAATTTTTTTTCTTTACATAAATGTCACAAATAAAAAAAATAAACACATACTAACTGCTTACTATAAGAAATATTTTTCTTTTGTTTTACTTATACTGTTGTGGTCCTGCTTCCTATCTGGAGAACCATGTACAATTTAGAGTTTAAATGAACATGCCTGTTTGACTTATTCTAAATCACATTCTAAGTTATTAATCCCCAAGAAGAACATTGTGTAACTAATTTCTTTAAATTTCTTAAAATTCTGCTCAATGCTGACCTTATTTAACTATTATTTATAATTTATCATGTTATTTGTAACTTATTATTGTAATTATTATTAATTATTCTGCAGCATTCATGACATTTGTGCCCTTTAAGTACACTTGATTCCAGTTACTTCAAAACACAGTACCAGTTCAATTTATTTATCTTCCTTTTCTTTCTTATTTTAGAAATGACAAAACTGCAAAAAAGTGAAGGATGCAAAGATATTATCACAGCTGGAGGCCAACCCATCTGATGTCATCAATACCTTCTGGAGCACAGGACATGTTTCATAAGTGACTCAGTAGACTTCCCTGAATCTTCCTCTCTCTGAAAACTAGACAACTGACAGCATTGTCTAAAGAGTAATATTGAACACTGATGTCATCATGTGTTCATTTGGGATTCCTTTCACTTATCCTGTAATTAAAACTTAGAAAAAGAACCACAGCTTACAGGTATTAAATTATTTAAAGAAGAAAATAATATCTTATATATATTATCATATTCAAGTGATAGACGTAAGAATCTATTTTACATAAGTATCTATTTTAAACTATAATTCTTGTTTTGTGATGTAAAGTGACCTAACACACAGTTGACTTAATATATTTTGAGTGCATGTTTGTGTGTGTGTGTATAAATATTGAAGAGTTGTAAATATTATTTGATGTTCATGTAGAAAAAGAAATGTACTTAAAACAAAAAAGTAGATAAGTAAATTACAACTAGTCTTTCCTCTGTAATTTGGCAACTCAATCAGAATAAAATCTTAACATTGAGTTTAGTCATTAACACAGTAGCTAAATTATATGATTCTTTATTTAATAATTAAATAAATGAATTTATTTTACAAGTAAAAGAAAAGAATATCCAACATCATAGCCCCTTTAAGGACTAGTGGCCATCTATGTACCATGTTTTCTCTAACATTCTTGCAAACAGAATTTAAAACACAACACTAAATGTTCTTACTTTTAAAATGATGGACAAATTCAGCAAATGACAAAAGTTGCAGGTAGCACTGGAGAAACTGAAATCTATCCTTACATTTAGGATACTCAAATTCACAGAAAGCTTGAAAAGAGAATATGAGTGAGATTATTAAAATCATGATGGAAGACAAGTGGAGATAAGATGGTCTCTTATATATATGGCTTGGTTCAAATAAAACCTTCCCTGGAGTCAAACTCTGAAGGCTGTAATACACATTTTACTGACAGTTTCTCTCCATTTCTCCAGGGATTTAAGAGACTCATAGGAGTCTTCCCAAATGGCTCCCCAAAGGCATTCCATTACCTGAATATTTTAATGAAAAAAGTATAGTCAAAAAGTAGACCATATAATTTAGAAAAACATAGCAACAAAAACAACACATATCTTTTCTTAGTACTTTACCATGCTTTCCAGAACAAGTGACTTTGATTTAAGTCACAAGCAGAAAACTAGCAAATGAAGAGAAATACCGGTGGATCCCATGTTCATATCTATGAAGAACAGAATGAGAAATAACAAAATCCATTTTTGTTTTACTGACATTGGATAACAGAAATCACATCAAGTAAAATCAATGCCACACCTTTAGTCGCTTAATGCTTTCTTCATCTATTCTGTATCAGCTTTTGCAGAAATTTCCAGTCATTTACTTCACCTTAGATCATGTCTGCATGAAATTTTGTAGTAGTGTTTTAAACTACTCTCTACACATATGTTTAAGTAAGGATTATCCTCAATTTTCAAAGCTACAGATAATTTCCTCTAAAGCACAAGCCTTGATTTACTAAAATAAAAACTAGTCCTGTGAAGTTTCTCATGCCCATAATCCCAAAAGCAGGCAGTTAGGGATGTTGAGACAGAGAGATCCCCATTGGTTCTGGAATACTTTAGGTTACTACTCAGTTCCAAACTCACCTGACCTGTACAGTAACATCTTGAAAATAACAAATAAAAGAAAACAAAACACCCCCATAAAACTGACAGTGACTCCATAATGGCTACACCAGGTTGCATTCCCACAAACAGTATGTGACGGATTTCCTTTCCCACACACTTGCCTGCATTTGTTGCCTTTTAACCACTTACCCTTCCTAACTGGGGTAAGAGGAAAGAGGTATTTCTTAATTATTTGTCTATATTTTCTTGAGAAGACTTTTGTTAATCCCATTGCCCTTTTTTAAATTGAGATGTTTAGTTTCTTGGTGCTTATTATTTTGAGTTCTTAGTACTTTCTACATAGAACTCCTTTATAACATGTATAGCTGCACATGCACTTACTCCCTCTTTATTTGGTTGATCGTGTCTCTTACTACAAAAAGCTTTTTAGCTTAACAAGGTCCCATTTACTATTATATATGGAGTGCTTTGTACAGACTGGCATTTTTGCTTCAGAGGAATTATGACCATTATCAAAATAAAAGAAAATCTACAGATCCCCAACTCTGTCTTTTCTTTTCAGATGCTCAGATGCTATGCAAAACAGTGTACTTAATGTATATTGATTCTCTCCTCTTGCCAGACAATTCTGGATTATTAAGAAAGCCTAATACATGGGAAATGCATGACAGTACTACAGAACCGTCATGTTAAAGATGTAATAACAGAAAATCTGGATATTTAAAAATAATTTTAATCCATATTTGGTCAAACCTCTAAATATGCACATCATGGCACAAGAAGGAGGACAAAGCATTATATTTCTTTATACCTGGATGCTTTCAGTCCTATTCTTCTGTCTGGAATTTATTCATTGTTGACAGTTGTACAAGTCATTAATTAATTGTTCTATTCCTACTGACAGATAATTTACACTATGGATTTTACACATGGTGACCAATCTGAAATTTTTGCAAGAGTCAGCAATTCACAGCAAAACCACCATAAGTTTTGCAGTATAAGTTTTTATGCATTAAGGAACTAGTTGTTTTGAAGGCATATTTAGAAATGGAGTTTTCTAACCTGCTAACATCATACACTTCTCCACTAGGAAGCAACACCCATATCATTCAGCCATAATTTATAATAGTCAGTTCTTTAAATACTTGACTACTGTTATCCTACTCATCCATAAATATTTTGTAAATTAAAACATTTATCAATATATATATATATGTATGTACACACACACACACACACACACACACANTGGCCCATTAGGTCAGGCTACTTATTAGCTCTTGTAGCTTATATTAACCCATTGTTCTGATCTATGCTAGGCATGTGGCTCAGTACCTTTTTCAGTGGAGCAGATCACATCCTGCTCCTTTGGTAATCTGGGCAGGAGTGGGAGGAATCAACTTCCTTCTTCCCAGAATTCTCCTGTTCTCATTGCATCATTTCTACTTCCTGTCTGGTTTTCCCACCTACACTTCCTAGCTGCTCAATCAGTATTTATTTAAAACATGATTGACAGAATACACACAATTCTCCCACACCAAAATTCAGATTATCATAGTTTGCAATTAACATACAGAAACACGGTAGATACTTATGCTTATTAGTACAATAATTCATTAGAAGCATATTCATAAAGAGTAACGTTTACCATTAAACTGAGGATGGAGCTAATGTTAGATTTGTGTTATAATTACCAAGTTCTGGGTTTCATCTCCAGCACGTAAAAATAATGGTAGGAGAAAACCAGCAAGAGGAGAGACTAGGAGGAAGGGGGAAGCAGAATGAGGAAACATACTCAGAGTTCTTTGAAACTCATAACCAGAGAATTGAGAATAAGCTCCAGTATTGTTACAAACAGGATATAGAAAAGAAACTTAAGAAGATTAGGAAACAAATTCATAAAATATTTTGTGTTAATAATTAAAAAATCAAAATGTAATTCTGAATAATTTCTCCACAAAGTTAGAATTACATTGTAAACAAAGATTTTCATTATATGCTAGGTGTAATAAAACATGGTGCTCAGATAAAGATATTACACTGTAGGTAATTTTCAGAAATAGTCAAATATGTTTTAGATATTATAAAGATTAAATATATAATAATATAAACATACACATGCTCACTACTGTCTAATAAAATGCTTTAGCTTGGTTTATTCAAATATATAGGTATTATGTAAATATTGACCTACTCTTCAGCATGAGAAGACAATTGAACAATAAATTCTATAGAGAATAAAACATTGGTTTCTGTTTGGAAATGATGCTGATATTCTACAACAGGAAATGGTCAACCTCAGTGCCAGTTCCTAAGTAACTTCGTAGTGAGTGAGCTCCAGGAAAGCAGGTAGAGAACGTACTGGAATAGTCCATGTCTTTAACCTTTAATGTTTTACTTACCTATTCTTCTTTATTATATACTATTTTTTCTATTGTTATTGTTACTCTTTTATGTATTACAACCTGAATGCAGTTTCCTGTCCCTCTACTCTCACTCATCCCCCAACACATACCTCCCTTCTCCCCCACATTAATCCTTCTTAGTTTCTCTTCAGAAAAGAGCAGGCCTCCCAGTGATATCAAGCAAGCATGGCATAAAGAGTTCCCGTAAGACTAGGCACATATCCTCGTTTCAACTCTGGATGAGGCAACCCAGTAGGAAGAAAGGGGTCCCACAAGAAGTAAAGGAGTCAGAGACACTCGCACTCCCATTGCCAGGAGTTCCACAAGATCAACAAGCTCTAAAACCGTAATGTGTCTGCAGAGATCTACAAGCAGAGACCCATGCAGGCTCTCTGATTGTCACTTGAGTTTATGTGATCCCCCAGAAGCTCTGCTTTGCTGATTCTCCTAGCACTGCTCTCCAGATGTCCTTGACTCCTCTAGCTCCTACATCCTTCCTCCCTCTCTGTACCTACCTCTTTTTGTGGAGACACTGTCAGTCATGCTTTCTGAAGAATTCTACACTACCCCAGAATATGTTCAAATTTTCTAACAATTTAAAAACTAAATGTAGTCAGCCAGTGGTGGTGTACACCTTTAATCCCAGCACTCAGGAGGCAGATGCAGGCAGAACTCTATGAGTTTGAGGCCAGCCTGGTCTATAAGAACTAGTTCCTGGACAGCTCTAGGGCTGTGACACAGAGAAACTCTGCCTCCAAAATCCCTCCCAAAAAGTCAGCATTCACATGATACCTTCATGATATAGCCATTATGAACCCAATATAAGTGGTGTTTATTGTCATAGTGCAAAAAATTTACTATTGACTTACTCCATAGGGATTTTAGGATAAAATAACTGAGGAAAAAATAAATCGGTAAGCAAGTGTAATTTATGATCTCCTATTTAATTTTTGTGAATATACACATTTCTTCTAAAGTCTAATAGATATCAAAGATGTATGATACTGCCTTAGAATTCCTTTCTTCACTGTAAGGATCCATTTATAAAAAGAGAAAATTCAGGATCTTTGCATGAATTAAACATAGGTATTAACTTCTCACATACTTTGAAATTTATTTTTTACATGGATGATTCAAGTAATCTTCAGTTTTTTATAATTTGAGAAAAGGGACTCAAATTAAACTCTGATTAAGTATATCAATTATATTAACATTTATTGTATTGTGACATAATGGAGCTGTAAAAACACACTATTTTCCTTATTCAAATGTATAATTTTACAGTTAGATTTGGATGGTCCGGTCACTGTCGCCTTAGGCATCTAAACCTATAGGCTAACAAGAATCTTGTCCTCTTTATTGGGTGCGCACCTTCAGCAATCCCATAAGATAGAGAGTGAGTCATATGAGAGAGAGGAAGAAAAAGGAGGGTGGGATAAGAGCCTTGTTTTAGCAAAACCTTCTTTCAGATGATATGAAATCCTGTGCACATACATACCTTTCATTTGTCCTGGTACCATAAAAGGATTGTCATGCCCTTCTCATATTCCACTGATCCACCTTCTAAGCCTCTCACTGGCTTTTGGTACCATTGCAATGTAAACATTCCATAAGCTCATGAACCATTGGGGCATAGAGCATATATTATGATGCAGCATAATAAATAGAAATGGTCGTGGCAATTTGACATTATGAAAGACTAAGTTGAGAGATGTCAACATTTGTGAGGTCTTACAAAATCCGCATATTACTGAATAATTAATTTTTAATTACAAAAAGTTAAGAAAAGCTATTGAATACAAGAACACTTTCAGTAGTGTATAGACCATATATTTGGTGCTAGGTCTCCAACAAAACGATTCTATGGAATAGTGTTAGAGTGGACATAAATTCTGTGAATACATATTTAGAGTTACAAGTAAAGTTAACAGGTGTTTAAAGCAAAATGTCAGAGCAAATTGGAGTTTTCTCAAAATTGTTGAAAAGGACACGTTAAATCAGGCTTGATTTTTATTAAAAGATTTATTTTAATTGTATAACTTTTAACTTGGTGCAATTCAGTTTCCTACAATGAAATGAATCATTTCAAATTCCTCTTTCTAACTACTCCTAAATAACCCCAATTTTTATCTTCTTTTCGCAGTTTCTACTGTTGTTTTAGAAGAGACTATCTCCAAGGAGATACGTCCTGCTACCTTTTCTCTTTTTTTCATTTTCACATAATGTATATTTCAAATGAGATGTGATATAGCTATTAATGGATATCAAAGGATGAATGTTACATGTAAACATTTCTATTTACATTGAATTCGCATGGTGTTACTTCAGTAGAAATATTCATGCTCATATGGAGACTTGGCATAGGATTTAAACAATCCTGACCACTTCTTTTGCTCTCATATATTGCCTGTAACATGTAACTTCTGATTTACTCTTTCCTTTTGAGATTCTGTATCACAGAAGAGCACGGACTTTGAAGTTCCCAGATTCACATCCGGACCCTAGAGGTCTCTGGCTCTGGCTCACTTCCTCAGTGGTTTCTCTCCTATACCTGTTCCAGTGGAGTTTGCTGTCTCTGAAACAGGTGGCTGGCCCAGTCCTCTAATTTTTTTGAGACAGGGTTTCTTTGTGTAATAGTTCTAGCTGTCCTGGAACTTTCTCTTGTAGACCAAGCTGATGTTGAACTCAGAGATCCACCTTCTCTGCCACTGAAATTCTTGGAAACATTGTATATGTGTTACTTTTCAAATCTACTGAGGAAGTAATATAGTTCTACACTTGTGAGTGTACAAGAGTTTCAGAACTTCTGAAGTAGTGGGTTTTTATACATAGCCCTTGTCTGTTAATAAACTTACATAGAGAGTGGCAGTTGGGATGGGAATTTAAAAGTTTCAAGAGGCTTTGAGAGCCTCTTCTGTATCTGGGCTGGACTGGAGGGAATGGGCTTCCTCCTTTCCAGCATTCTCCTGTTCTCATCTCCTTGCCTCTACTTCCACTCTGGTTGACCCACCTATACTTCCTGCGTGGTCAATCAGCGTTTTACTTTGACAAATTGTTAATTTACAGTAATTTAGTTGATTGAATTATAATTTCTTCAGTTCTCCCCTTTCTTTTCATTGCTCTGATCATTTTAGTATCACCTACTCTCAAACTTAAGGCATTTTCTTCTCTTATTATATTGACATTAATATGTATAAATTCATGACTGTCAAAATGAATCTATTTATGTTGTTTGTTTGTATTGGCTTTTAGAGCTGATCACTTATGATTGGGATATTTTCCACTCACAGAAACATTTGAGTGATGACACTTTGGGTTAAAATGACCACAGAAAAAGAGATTTGCAGCTACCATAACACAGTTATTGGATATTATGGACAAGAGAATGCTAGTTGTTTTTACACAAATTAAAAATAATGAACCTGATGAATAAAGAGAATGAATGTCTGAGACTTACATTCTAATTAAATGGAATAGCATCTTATTTAAATAGTTTATCTCTTTCTGTAAGAGTCCAATCGTCTATCCACCTCTGACTTACTTGTTGGATATTTCTACGTTATGTTCTTTTCTTCTATCACTTGTTTGTGTGTATCTCTGCTTCCTAATTAAATTCCCAGATATGTTCACATCTCTGATATTTAGGTTACTCTCTTTTTCTTTTATGCAACAATTATTTGTTCAATATATTTTTTAATTAAAAATTTCCACCTCCTCCCCTCCTCCCATTTCCCTCCC
>LOEQ01008723.1:91991-103442 GCA_001685075.1 Bramus lutescens
TGGGAGGAGGGGAGGAGGTGGAAATTTTTAATAATTAATAATAATAATAATAATAATAAAATAAATCTAATAAAAAAGAGTTGTCAGAGGTTTGGTATGTCTTCCTGGGGAATAGGGGTAACAATGAACTGAGAGTGAAGTTGGTGTCAGGAACTGGAATGTTGTGTGATAGACCTAACGATGCACTTGTTTGGAGTAATATGGACTTTGGTACTTTGAAAAGCAGTGGAATATTTTAATTACTGATTAATGAATATACTTTTAGGAGCATGCAAGACAGTAAGACTAAGAGTTATTTGAACTATGGGTGGGCAGGCTCATTCAAGAGGTTTCAGAGGAAAAGAATTTTAGCCAGTTGCCTAGAGATTGTCCTTGTAATATTTTGGTGAAGACAGTGGATGACTTTTGTCCTTGTCTGAAGAATCTGCCTGAGACTAATGTGAGGATTTTTGTATTAATTCCATTGAGAAAGAAATCTCAACACCCCATAGTATAGACTTTGTTATGTGGCTTTTTGTGGTAAATCTAATGGAGATTTATAATGAAAAGGAAATAACTGAGAAGAATGATTGCAAACTGTAAATTTTGAAGAGAAAAAAGCACCAGAAAATGGAATAGAGATAAATTCCATATTCAAGGTTATAAAAATATTAAGAAAGAGAAAAATAAAGTGGTGACCTTGGGACAAGATCTCACTTACCTAAATTTCCACCACTTAAAAGGAACTAAAGAACAATTTAGAGCCAGGTGTATTGGTGCACAACCATTAATTCCAATACTCAGAAAGTATAGGTTGGTGAAGCTCTTATTTTGAGGCCAGCCTGGTTTACAGAGCAAGGTCAAAGTCACCCAAGGTTAGGCAGTGAGGAAAACTATAGAAAACAGAAAGATGGTGAAGATGTAAATGAGAGTTATCTGAATTTGAGTCTAGCCTGGTCTACAGAGCAAGTTTCAAGGCAGCCAATCTTAGACCATGAAAGAAGACAGCTGGTAAAGATGTAATTGAATGAGGAGGGCCATGTTCCAGCTCCAGCAAGCAGCAGAACTCAGAAAATTCTGCCATTTGGTGGTTCTGGGTTTAGAGTTAAGAATAAAAGAAAGAAGATAGGGAGTAAAGCCACTGAGTCCAGGCATGTATGGGAAGGGGTGATGAATGGAGACCTATTGCATGAAGCTGTGAAGTTAAAACCTGGATTGCCTTGGAGAACCCCAAATATTAGAGATGCCAGAGTAATGAGATACCTACCAAAGAGAGCTGATAACAGGGAGTGAAATCAACTCAAGGGAGAGTACTACTGAATGGTATAGAACGATTTGACACCAGACATAAAGATACAGAGTTTGGAATTTTCCCAGCTGTTTTCAGTCTCGGTTTGTTACAGTATTTCCTCACTATGCACTTTCCATATATTTTGGAACAGTAAAGCATAACCTGGGCCATTATATGTTGGGAGTATGCAATCTGCTTTCTGATTTTGGTTTTTATAGGGGAGTTACAATTAAGAGATTTCATGCATCTCAGAAGAGCCTTTGCCACAAGTTTGGCAGTATTATAGACTATGGAACTTATTAAAATGTATTGAATGAATTTTTTGAATTATGATTTGGGTATAGGCCTTGAGGACCAGAGAGTAGAATGTGGTAGTTTGAAATTAAATGACCCACAAAGAGAGTGGCACTATTAGGAGGTATGGCTTTCCTGGAGGAAGTATGTCACTTTGTGGGCAGACTTTGCTCTTTTTCAAGTTTCCCTAAGTATGATGATGTGCAGTATATTCTTGTTGCCTGCAAGATGTCATATTTTCAACTATTTCTCAAGCATCACCTCAGCCTGCATGCCAACATCTTCTTCTCCAAAATGGTAATAGACTGAACCTGTGAAAGTGCAATTGGGCCGCTACAATTAAATGTTTTCTCATAAGAATTACCGCAGTCGTGGTGTCTCTTCACGGACTTAAAAACTCTAAAACACATAGTCATACATTATTTTTTTGTAATGAGAAATAGCCATATGTGTGATTATTCATTGATTTGTGGGTTTTGGCCAATGGACTGACTAGATGGTCAGGGACTTAAACAGAACATGTTTGGAAAATTAGTGAGAAAGATATCTCTGGAAGAATTATGCGGATCTATGTCAACAAATAGGCTATGGATATAAAAATACTCATGTCCCATGTAAATTTTCATCAAATGCTGACTTCTGCTGGAGAGAAGTTCAATAATGAAGTAGATAGGATGACCTATTATTTGTACAGGTAGGTTCTTTCCCCAAACATCCCTGTCATTGCCCAATAAGTCCATGGATAAAGTAGCCATATGGACACACATTGGGGTTATACATGGGCTGGACAGAATGAACTTCCACTGACCATGGCTAATCTGGATGTAGATGCTGTTGAGTGCCAGATCTTCCACAAGCAGATACCACCTTCAAGCCCTGACTATCAAGGGGCTGACCCTGTAATGATGTCAAAACAAGACAGTGATGAATAAACAAATATTTCTCAGACTTCTGTCGATGATGTTCCTGCCTCCAGGGACCTCAGAATGAGGCTGTGTATTAGAGTTCTCCTCACATCCTATATTCTAGTTCTAGTTCTAGGATTAAAGGCATGTACCACCAACCACCCCATTTCTATGGCAAACTAGTGTGGCTACTAGAATCAAAGGTGAGTGGAACCACAGCCTGGTCTTATAAGACTGATCAGTGGGGATGTTTTAACTCTCTGATCTTCAGACAAGCTTTATTTATTAAACACAAATGAAATATAATTAGACAACCCTCTGTCCTAGCAACTGCTAGGTTACATGGTTTTTTCCATAGGAATTCCTTGGCAAACAAATCAATTGAATGTCACCCAATCTTCATATTGAAAGCCTCTTTTCGTGACAAGAGATGGCCAGTTGAGACTCCATATCTTTCATTATTAGTAGAGCTCAGCCTAATAACTTTTATACATTTTAGGAAGTTTTTACTGCATTTTATTTCTTATCATCCTTCAAATGGCCTTTATTAGAGCTCTCCCTCACATCATTACCCCACGCTAGCTTATCCTCTATGCAAAACCCCATACTGCATCTAAAATCTACTCTTTCCCCCCTCCCATGGAGATCTATGTGTCCTCCCTATATACTTTCTCTGTAACTAACCTCTTTGGCTCTACATATTGTAGATAGGCTATATCCACACAAAAGTAAACACATACCGTAATTCTCTTTCTAAACCTTGGTTATCTATATGATCTTGAAGTATGTTACTAGTTTATCTAATTTTCAGGAATTTTATCATTAAGGGAACTTTTTTGTCATGACAATGTTTTCTTCTTTCAGTTTGTTTATATGGAGGAATACATTTATTGATCTTTTTGTATTAAATACTTCTTGCATCTCTAGGGTAAAGTGTCTTCATGGAAATATTGGTGAATCATATTTTTGATGTAGTCTTTGAAAAAGGAAATTAGTCTCTAATTCTCTTTCTGTTTTAGGTCTTTATGTGGCTTGGGTGTCAGGATAATTGTGGTCTCATAAAATAAATTGGTAAATGTTTCTTATGTTTCCATTTTGTGGAAAATTTTGAGAAGTATTAGTACCAACTCTTCTTTGAACATCTGGTAGTATTCTTCATGAAAACTATCTAGATCTGCTCTTATTGGGTTGGGAGACTTGGATGACTGGTCCTGTTTCACTGGGAGATATAGGTCTGTTTAAATTAAATTGGTGTTTGATGTTTGATACCGCATAATGGTTTAATGATCAGAATGGTTAATATACTGTCACATTCAGTAAACTTTATAATCTGTCCAGGTTGTAAAATTTCTGCTGTAAATTATGAAGATGCATCAAGATATTTGAATTTTATCACTTTAATATGATATACATAGTACTGGTATTACTAGATTAATAAGGGCTTTAAGGGCTAGAGCAATGGATCGTTTAGCAAAGTATTTGCCATGCAAACATGATAAACTTCATCTGTCACCCAGCACCTTAGAAAATATGGTGACTTGAGCCTGTATTCACAAACGTTAAGAGGTGGAGACAAGGGAGTGCTTGAGGTTTGCTGGTAACCTTTTGTTGTTGAATTAGGAGGGCACCACATCCCAGTGGGAGAAAAATAAGGTCAGGTCCAACTGAAACAAAACCCAATGATAATGCTTGGCCTTCATATCATATGTATACAAGTGAAAGTGCAACTGTATATGTGCACATACACAAAGAGAGACACAGAAAGAAAGACAGAGAAAGAGAGAGAGAGAATAAATTGAGCTTTCTCTGTTTCAAATATCTACATGGAATATATGTACTTTAACATAATTAATTTACAACTCTGCAGTTATATATAAATAATTTTATTTTTGTTTTGTACACTTGAGAGGTGAAACATGTTCAAAACAGTAACAATAGTGAAAACACACCCAATGCAGTACTATTTTTGATGTGGAATGTGTTATGGTGAGTGTCAAAGTTGTTGAATAATGTAGAATATTAAATGCATGATTTGATTAGTGAATTTATTTATTCATTTCGTTTTTTTACAAAATATATGAACTACTTTATTTAATAAAGTATTGTACAGACAAGTTGGCAGGTTTTTTTTTATTCCCTATCTGCTAGATAACTTTATTGCTGCTACTAAATGACAGAGCATCCAATTCATCCTTCATTGCAAATAGTTGTTGTGTGACAATAATTAGAATCCACAAACACCAAGGAGGCAAAAACTGTCAGAACCCAACTACATCCGGAAATAAAGATTAGAATAAGTGATGAGAGAAAGGGACATCCTCTTTGATTACATGCAANATGCAGGACCCACAGAGAAATGACTGCTGAACTTGCCTAAAGGTGAGATGGTCCTTTGGGATTCCTGATTCCTGAAAAAGTTAGCTAGGCATTCTGCAGGGCACAAAAGAAAGTGATTAACAAACTGCCAATATAGGTAGAACTGTCTTTGAAATTTCCTGCTGTATACTAGCCTGTAGCCTGAATACAGATGCTCCAATGGTATAAAAGGACTTTGGGTGACTGTTCAGGCAGCAAGATATAGTTTTGAAAGTTGCTTACAATAAACTTATTGTTTATTCAGGTAATATTATATTCTTCTGGAGTCTTTGCTGGAATTTTAAAATAGAAAGTAGATATATATTTATTAATTATGATAAAAAGATAAAGTAGATATAAATATTATAAGTGTAATTCTTGCTCGATGCCTGTTTTGTTATATGTAATTTTACTATGTTAAAGTTAAAACCTTTCTTTTAAACAGAAAAAGGGAGGTAATGTGGGATTTCCCTCTGTATGCTGGGAATATCATTAGTCATTAAAGAAACTTCCTTGTTCTGTTGATAGGGCAAAACTTAGGTAGGCGGGGAAAACTAAACTGAATTCTGGAAAAAAGAAGGGCAGAGTCAAAGAGGAGCCAACTCCATGTATCCCATTGGAGACATATGCCAAAACTTTACCCAGTAAGCCACAGTTATGTGACAATACACATATTAATAGAAATGGGTTAAATTGATATATAAGAATTAGCCAATAAGAAGCTAGAGCTAATGGGCTAAGCAGTGATTTAAATAATACAATTTCTGTGTAATTATATCAGCACTAATTTTCCAGGAATCAACAAGCAGCCTGCTGCTACAATGGAAGTCTCCCCAGTAATTTTTACAGGGTATACAAACCACTCTTATGGCCAGGCTCCTTGCCTAGCAGTAGATGTCCAAAACAAAATGAACTCAGGGTATTCTTTGTCTAATATTGCTTTATCCATGTTTTCCCCCCACAGTTTGCAAGCATACATATTATGATTTCAGTTGCTTTGAGGATTTTTGGGGGACAGGGGCAGGGTGGATTTCTGTGAGTGCAAACATGTATCTCTGTATCTATGTGTTTGTTGTATTTTTATTTTGCTCTTTTTTTCTTTCATCTGTTTGGTTTATTTCTTATTCTGCTGTTTTAGTCATTGTTCTATTGTAAATAGATATAATGACTATAACAACTCTTATAAAAGAAAGCAATTACATCAGTGTAGAGAGCATGGTGGCACATAGGAAAACATTATGTTGGAGTAGTTGAGAGTTCTTCATCCAAATTCACAGGCAGCAGGAAGAGAAAATTATACTGGGCCTAGCCTGGGCTTCTGAAACCTTTAAACCCACCCCCAGTGACATACTTCCTCCAACAAGTAGATACTTATCCCAACAAGACCACACATCCTAATCTTTTTAAATAGTACTATTCCCTGGCAAACAAGCATTAAAATCTGTGAGCCTATGTGAGCCATTCTTACTCAAACCACCACATCTAATGTGTTTGTTTTCTATTTTATCTTATTTTATTTTATTTAGGTGCTCTTCTGTTTTCTAAGTATAGGAATAAAGAGTTTTAATTTGTTCATAGGGTAACTGGAAGCACTTGGTGGAGAAAAAATTGCATTCAGAACATGAAGTATGAGAAAACTCAATTTTTTACAAAAAAGGAGAATATATTGAAAAGCTATTTTCAATAAAAAAAATCTTGTAATAGTTAAATAATATTATTTGAAGTTAATAATCTCTCTTTTGGAATTGCCCATCTCAATTCATTAGATTTACTAAATCTTAAATAGGTATACCTAACTAAAAACAACTGGGGACATTGTGGACACTGGATAGAATGCAGGCTGTCTTAGTCACTGTTCTATTCCTATGAAGAGACACAATGACCAAGGCAACCCTTATAAAAAAAAGCATTTAATTGGGGGTTTGCTTACAGTTTCAGAGGTTCAATCCATTTTCATCATGGTAGGGAGCATGGCAGCACATGCAATACTAGAGCAATATCAGAGAGAGAGAGAGACCATGTTTGACATGGGTTTCAAAACCTCAAAGCCCATCCCACACACTTGGAAGTGACACACTTCCAACAAGATTACACCCCCAACCCTTGTAATCTTTTCAAAAAGTGCCATTCCCTGGTCACTAAACATTAAAATATATAGCCTCTGGCTGTCATTCTTTTCAAACTCCCACATGGACCTCAGTATTCTGCCCACCATTGACTTTCCAGAAAAGATCATCAGAGAATTCAGACTCCTCCTGTGCAAGACAGAGCTGAAAGTTGTTGAGTAAACAAACAGCTCATTAATTTCCCTGGTCTTGGAGTATACATGTCTCAAGTCAATGCTTTTTCAAAGTGTTTTTGGATTTTCTTGGGATGGAATATATATACCTTTTATTTAAGTGTGTTCTGTTTTATTAGAAAGGCAAATATATACTTCCTAAGAGAGCTGTGGTGGCACAACAGGAACTGGAAGGTGTAAGACATTTTTTCTCTGGTCACTGGTATCATGCCACCTACCTTCAATATCTTCATGTCTTCTTGAGTTTTGCAGAACCTACAAACTCCTGAAAATCATAAATTATAGCAAAGATATTGAGGTTTTATTCTTATAAGGCTGAAGAAACTGAATATAGTTAACATTTCAAACATTTGTAATAAATAATACTATTAAATTATGTTGTGAGTTAGCTAGCTAACATACAAATAGCTGTGAATTTTGTTTCCTCATCCTGGATAGGCCAGTATAGTGATATAAAAGGTATTCTGAAAGTCTTCTCATGAAGGAATATCTATTTAAATCTTCACAGAAATGACAGCAAATTCAGTTTTATCAATCTCAAATAAGTTTAAATTCAATTTTTACATGGATGATTTCCAATAACAGGAAAAAGTCAAAGGAAAATTTGGAGAGAAAGGAATCTGAAATTTTATCACTTACAGTGAAAAGATTCCTTGTCTCCAATTTTTATGCAGATGTAAGCTAATGTGACCACAATGATAAAGTCCTCCATGGTAGCATTAAAAATGCCATGGGGTAACATGTGCTAAGAATCAATCTTTATCAGGGTCATCATAATCTGCCATGAATTGATCAGTTACACAATTAGTGGCAGAACCGTGACTCTAATTATTTCTTCATGGTACCCAGGTTCATGTGCACACAAAAACTCTAGCAAGAGAACCAAAGTTGGAAGGCTAGTGTCTATCTTTTCAACATATAATGAAAGATCTATTGACAAATCCCTGATCATGCTTTAAAGCCATCAACAAAAGTTTAAATTGTAAGAGATTTAAAACTAATTTATATTTAGTACAAATTTTACTTTATGGTTTGAATATAAAGAAAGCAGTAATTGGATTTTGTATTCAGAATTAAATTAAGAAAGTAGGTTGGAACTTGTATATTATAAATTAATAATATAGGGATGAATGTTTGGAAAAGGAAGAGCATTTCAGAACAGTATCTGTGAATCATAATTCTAGCATTTATAAAATATATGAACTATTTTATTTAATAAAGTATTGTACAGACAATCAGGGCAGTTTTTTTTATTCCCTATCTGCTAGATAACTTTATTGCTGCTACTAAATGACAGAGCATCCAATTCATCCTTCATTGCAAATAGTTGTTGTGTGACAATAATTAGAATCCACAAACACCAAGGAGGCAAAAACTGTCAGAACCCAACTACATCCGGAAATAAAGATTAGAATAAGTGATGAGAGAAAGGGACATCCTCTTTGATTACATGCAATTGACTAGAAAGATAAATTCAGCTTTGAAATGTTTTATGTAACAGAAATAGAATGAATAGGATTAATATGTATGGCTGGGTGGCCAGGACGAACAAGCGACCCTTCCCCCAACATTTTTTCATTTCTTTAATGAACTTTTAAATATAGCAGATATGTTTTAAGGTGACTTACATTAATATATAAATTCTGTGCTATTGAATTTAACACTGAATTGGATTAAACCAGTAAAGTTGAGTATAGCAAACCAACAGCTGATATTTTTCTAAGTAAACATATGTATTTGCTATTGCTCTGTAATAGAACAATATAATTTATAGACATAATTATACAGAATATGAATAAAATGTCTTTTATTCTGGAAAGAGGAAAACTAAACTTAAAAAATTACATGACCTTATGCACAAAAAGTACTATAAAAAGACTGTTGCAATAAGTATAGGAGAGATGCAAGACATAGAGTCAGTCTTAAAAATAAGTAAAATTTATAGACACTAGCTGGAAATAATTAGAAAAAGAAGTGAAGAAAAATGTCATAGTAGATATAGTTAAATATTTGTGTCAAATGTAATCATATTTAATGAATGAAATGTTTATGAAAGTGATTGAAGAAATAAATAAATGGAGAAGCATCACTTTAAATGAAGAATAAATATTTTTCAACATCTGTGTACCTGAAGTCACATAGAGTAGTAAGTTTATGATATTTTAAAAGTAAAGTATTCACTGAAATTTTTTTAAAGACAAGCTGAATCAGTATAATCAATCAAGAATGGACATTTCTAAGTAACTTGAATTCTCATTCATTTAATGATCCCATTTCTTTCAAATAATTTTTTGATAGCATTTTTTACATCCTTGTTCCTGAAGCTGTAAATAATTGGATTCAACATAGGAAAGATAACAGTGTAAAACAGAGCAACGACCTTATCAGTACCTGGGGAATAGCTGGTGGTGGGTCGCAGGTACATAAAGAGGAGGGTTCCATAGAACAAGGTGACAGCCATGAGATGGGAAGCACAGGTGGAGAAGGTTTTGCCCCTGCCTCCTGAGGACTTGATGCTCAAAACAGTGATAAAGATGCAGAAGTAAGAGATAACGATAACCATGAAAGTACTCATCTGGATTGTGCCACATAAGGCAAAGAGCAGAAGCTCGTTAATGTGGGTATCTGCACATGATAACGCAAGCAGTGGTGGGATGTCACAGAAAAAGTGGTTGACAATGTTGGAGCTACAGTACGGAAGCATAAATGTGAGGGATACATGCACCAGTGAGGTCATACTTCCACTAAAATATGCCAGTATTACGAGGTTGAAACATACTCTTCGGGACACCAGCGTAGAATAAAGCAGCGGGTTACAAATGGCTGCATAGCGGTCATATGCCATTGCCGCCAAGATAAGACACTCTGCATCTGCAAAGCATGCGAAGAAAAACATCTGTATAGCACATCCATAGAAAGAGATGCTCTTCCTGGAAGCTAAAAAATTCACCAGCATTTTAGGAGTAATGGCTGTAGAATAGCTGATATCTAAGAAAGACAAATTGCTAAGAAAGTGATACATGGGGGTTTGAAGTCTTAAGTCAATTTTAACTAGAATTATTAGGCCCACATTTCCAACTACAGTCAATGTATACATTATGAAAAACATCAAGAACAGCATGAATCTGAGTGGCAGATAATCTGTGAATCCGATAAATATGAACTCTGGTGGCCTGGTATAGTTTGTATTCTGCATTTTTGTGGGCTTCTTGCTTTTGTTTTCTGCAGTCGATGATATCCAGCAATGTGAAGTTAGCTGGGTGATGAATGAACCAAGGTCCTTGTTTTCTCTTCGAAGAAAGCAAGGAGAATTAAAAAAAATGCACCTATCTTTGCCTCTTTACACTCTCATTGCTTCCTCATTACCCACTCATCACTTTCTTATGTATTTTAGGACTAATGAGAATAGAATTAAATATATGTTATTTGAAAGCAAAGGGAAGACTACATAAGCAGAAGGAAGAGATCAGTGGAGGAGAATGATGGATAATAGCAATGCATAGTGACATTATCAGTGTCATAATCAGACCTATGAGTTTGCCTGTTAACTTAAAATTAATTAAATTAAATCATATTTGATGTAATACATTATTTTATCATTACTTGTTTTAAAATGGAACTGAGAAGTTGTTCTTGATTCCTGAAAGATATTACTTAGAAGATGATGTTTCTTGAGACAGTAACCCTGCTACAGGTTTGCATTTTCTTCATTTTAATGTGAGATTATTTGGGGTAATTATTGAGAATGGGAAAATAATGAATTTTTAAAAATTTTTAGACTTGGGGGTCAAAAATCTATATTCTTGTTTATTGTCAAGTGAAGAAATTATAGGGATGTTATTGGTATATTATAATTTAAATTTTAATAATCATAGAATATCTCTAATGTAAGAAGTAATGTAAGAAGCAAACAACTTAATACAAAATATAGAATATAAAAATATGATCCATAAGCTTCCAGATTTGAATCTTTGCTACCTCATATTTGTGTGGCATAAGTAGCATCACTTAATCACTTGGTATTAGAGGAAAATATAATTTGTTGGCCATGGAAAACATTATATTAACATCTTACAAATAATATCTATCAGAATTTAAGAATAAAATAACATGTTTTATTTAAAGTTTACTTGTCTCAATATCTTGTATCATGCCACATTACCTAAGGTGTTTATCAGCTGAAGGAGTTCTTTGGTAGAGTTTTTGGGGTCGCTTATGTACACTATCATATCATCTTCAAATAAAAAATGTTTAACTTCTTACTTTCCAATCCGAATCCCCTTGATCTCCTTATGATGTCTTATTGCTATTGCTAGAACTTCAAGCAC
>LOEQ01008724.1:5815-50347 GCA_001685075.1 Bramus lutescens
TCTTCCCACAGGGCAGGGAAACCTGACTGCTCTTTGGACTGGAAAGGGAGGGGGTGGGGGAATGGGGAGAAGGGGAGAGAAATGGGAGGACGTGGAAATTTTTAATAATAAAATAAAAGTTAGAAAACAGAAGTGATTGTTTCAAAACAGTCTATAAGTAGGCTATAAGCAGTTAAAGAATCGTTTTACATATGAGAGAACTTTGGCATCATAAGTTTATGGCTCGATCCACCTGGCTCAATATTCAGCATTGGGATTGGAAGCACATGATAGATGGAATTTTAATAATGTAAGGTTTTGGAATCCAAACTCAGGTCCTTAACTTTGTTCAGTAGCGATTTCCCCAACCCTGGATGAACTTTTGACAGTTATAAAAGCTGAATTTTTGATACGATATTGAGTATCTGGTGATCAAGTTGAGATCACAGCATAGATCAGAGATCATTGTTTTGGCCTTGATAGAATGCAAGTCCTAAGAAAATCAGTGTTATAAAATCTGAAATAGAAAAACAATAATAATACGAGGATATTATTTATATCTCTACCTTTTCATTATTATGTCTCATCTTGACAAATGTGAATCAATTATTACAACATGTGCTCTATAACATGCTAAAGAATTTATTCTTCACAATAAAGTAAAAATGAGTGCACATTTAAGAATTTCTTAATGAAATTGGTATTTCATTGGCATCTTTTTTCTAGTGTAAACGATACTAATAAATGTTTTATATCCTACTGCTAAATAAGTAATCCAACTTGTGCCAATAAAATATATTTTAAGGAAAATGTTCTTTTTTTGTCATTGGGGGGGTCAGGGAGGAAAATGATTATTTCATTTTACACTTCCAGATGATGGTACATCATCAAAGGAAGTCAGGACAGGAACTCAAAGTGGGCAGGAACCTGATGGCAGGAACTGATGCTGATGTAACAGCAAAACACTGCCACCTAGCTTGCTCTCAAGTTTTCCTCAGCCTACTTTCTTTTTAATTAATTTCTTTTATCCTTACATAAAGTTATATATTTAATTTATATAATAAAATACAATTATATAACTTCTCCCTTCCCTTTCCTCTCTTCATACTGTCTCATATACCCCCACTTGCTTTCTTTCAAATTCACGGCCCACTTTTCATTAATTGTTAATTTCATATATTTATAAGTATACACATACATTTTCTCAAATAATTATTCACCCTTTGAAACTTCTACTTTCTGAAAATTTGATACATGTACATAATATATGCTAATCATATTTGCCACCCCATTCTTTCCCTCCAAATCCCTCTGCATTTCTCTCCCACACAATTCCCTCCCAGCTTAATGTTTACATTTTGTTGAGACAGGGTTTCTCTATATAAACCTGGCTATCCTGGAACTTGGTCTGTAGATCAGGCTGACCTCAAACTCACAGAGATCCACCTGCCCCTGCCTTCTGAGTGCTGGGGTTAAAGGCATGGACCACCATTGCCCAGTGTTTGTCCTGTTTTTATACACAGATCCCAATTAATGAAACTGATATGTGCATGGGTTTGTGTCATAACTGGAGCACTGGCAAGCAATCAGTGGCTAACTCTAAAAGAGAGGTGACTCTCCTTATCTCAGCAGTCAATAATTGCCAATAGTTCTTCAACTCTTAAATAGAAGATCTATGCACATAAAACTCAAAGATGCTTGGTGGGAGCAGTAAGTCAGACAGAACACCATTTTTGGCAGGACACTTTTTATTTCCACTTTCCTTTAGTCCCACAACCTGGTAGCACTGTGGAATAGTGCAAACATGGAAACACCCTGAGGCTTCCTTCTTCTACTCCATTTTTGCTGAGAGAACTTTCAGTGCCTCACCTTTTTCATTCTTAGAGTAACAACAACTACAATCTATAAATGTTAAGATAACAAAAAGGGTAGTATATGGAAGACTTTCACATCAAAGAGTAACACATTAAATGCTTGAACAGTCATACTTAGAATATAAGCAAGAATAATTCTTAACTGTCTACCATGACCACCATGACTCGCCTCAATTATTTTTACTATTACCTAAATCTTCCCCACTGGGATTTGAATGGTATTCACAAAAATAAAAATAATTTCTTTAACCCAAATCATCCTCTATGTATTTATTTCACTTAGGACTTTAGTAGTCTGTATGATTAAATTGTTTGTGCTGGGAGATCAGTTTAGTCTAAATGAGATGTATTTGGTTTAATATTCATGAATGATAGTGGTCTAAGTTTCCAACTGCTCTTTCTAACCAGAATATGCTCCTGCGCAATTAACCTAATTTCATGTAATTTTGCATTCCCTAGTGTTGATGTTTTTGCTGAAATCACTGAAAATTTCCTGATTCTTACATATCTTCATTCCACTTCATTTTCTTTTGCTCTCAGATGGAGACCAGTTGAAAGCCAAGCACCTTAGGTTGGGGTAATACTTTTCAGGTGCCAAACAAAAGGCAGAAAATTAACATTGATTCTAACTTTGCCTATATTCTTATTTAACAACTGCTTGAGGAAAATACTGTCTTTATTTTAGAAGAAAGTATAAGAGGTGCTAAGGGCAAACAAATAATAAATGGCAGAGCAAGGTTGGAATTGAGGTCATCTGACTCCAAGGGGATGCTCATTTTTCCAAGTCACAGCACACAGTTCTCAGGTATGGAAAAAGATATATCCAATGGAAGTTCGTGGGTCAGCAATAAATTGTAAAAGCTTACTTTCTTGGCTATTGTCTGTGTAGAAATGGACAATCAATCATTTTAAGTGAATTTACATCTTGGAAAACGTGTGCTGATGTGTACACTTGTGTGCTGGGAAGAGAGAAAAACATTGTCTCTGATTATTTTGGTGATAGCAAACATTAGGATCTTACTTCCCGTTGTCCCTGCCATTGGTAAAAGGTAATGTGAAATCCTGTAGTCTGAAGATGGTACTGAACGTCAACATCTATTGTTCTGTTCCGTCATCCAGGAAGCGGCAGCCTGATCTATATAGGTAAATGAACTTGGAGATTAAGAAATTCTCTTCAGAATTTGATTAATGTGGAAAATCAACATCAAAATCCATTGGATTTTAAACTATTTCCCCAAATTGTGTCTGTTTGAACCTTAATTAATAAATTATTTCCTTAGCACACTGTGTCATTTTGACTCTAGGAAAATGGTGTTACCATAGAATAGAATGAGCGAAAACATACTAAATAGGGTTTGTGTACAAAGCTCTTGAAATAAAAAGAAACGACTGTGGTACGTCAGGGACAGAGGCCCACATCCATAGAGGATGAGGTACAGACTCTGACTTCACAGAGACCCACATCCATACAGGATGAGGTACAGACTCTGACTTCACAGAGGCCCACATCCATACAGGATGAAAAAACAGGTTCTGATTTCACAGAGGCCAACATCACTATACAGGATGCGGTACAGATTCAGACTTCACAGAGACTAACATCCATACTGAATGAGGTACAGACTCTGATTTCATAGAGGTCCACATCCATACAAGATGAGATACAGACTCTGACTTCACAGAGGTCCATATCCATACAGGATGAGGTAAAGATTCTGATTTCACAGAGGCCCACATCCATACTTGATGAGGCACAGATTCTGACTTCACAGAGGCTCATATCCATACAGGATGTGGTACAGACTCTGACTTCACAGAGGCCCATATCCATAAAGGATGTGGTACAGGCCCAGAATTCACTGAGGCCAACATCCATACAGGATGAGGTACAGGCTCTGACTTCACAGAGGCCCACATCCATGCAGGATGAGGCAGAGACTCTGACTTCACAGAGGGACACATACGTACAGCATGAGGTACAGATTCTGACTTCACAGAGGCCCACATCCATACAGGATGAGGCACAAACTCTGATTTCACAGAGGCCCACATCAATACAGGATGAGGTACAGATTTTGAATTCACAGAAGCCCACCTCCATACTTGATGAGGCACAAAGTTTGAATTCGCAGAGGCCACATCAATACAGGATGTGGTACAGACACTGACATCACAGAGGCCTACATCCATACAGGATGTGGTACAGACTCTGACTTCACAGAGGCCCACATCCATACAGGATGTGGTACAGACTCTGACTTCACAGAGGCCTACACCATACAGGATGAGGCACAGAATCTGAAATCACAGAGACCAACATCCAAACTGAAGGAGGTACAGATTTTGATTTCACAGAGGCCCACATCCATAGAGGATGAGGTATAGATTCTGACTTCACAGAGGCCCACATCCGTATAGGATGAATTACAGATTCTGACTTCACAGAGACACATATCCATATGGGATGAGGCACATACTATGACTTCACAGAGGCCCACATCCACATTGAATGAGGTACAGACTCCGAATTCACACAGGCCCACATACAAACAGGATGAGGTACAGACTTTGATTTCACAGAGGCCCACATCCATACAGGATGAGGTACAGATTCTGATTCACAGAGGCCAAAATCCATCATTGAAGAGGCACAGACTCTGAATTTACAGAGGCCCACATCCATACAGGATGAGGTACAGACTCTGATTTCAAAGAGGTCCACATCTATACAGGATGACGTCCAGATTGTGACGGCAGTGAGGCCAACATCTATACAGGATCTATACAGGATGAAGTACAGATTATGACTTCACATAGGCCACCATCTATAGAGGTTAAGTTATAGACTCTGACTTCACAGAGGCTCACATCCATACAGGATGGGGTACAGACTCTGACATCACAGAGGCTCAATCCATACAGGATGAGGTACAGACTCTGACATCACCGAGGCCCACATTCATACAGGATGAGGTAGAGATTCTGACTTCACAGCGGAAAACATCTATACAGGAGACTGTACAGGTTCTGACTTCACAGAGGCCCACATCCACACTTGATAAGGCTCAGACTCTGACTTCAAAGAGGCCCCCATCCATACTGGATGAGGCACAGATTTTGACTTCAGAGAGGCCTATATCCATACAGGATTAGGTAAAGACTCTGAATTCACAGAGGCCCCCATCCATACAGGACATGGTAGAGACTCTGACTTCACAGGGTCCTACATCCACACAGGATGAGGTACAGACTCTCACTTCACAGAGACCCTCATCCATACAGGATGAGGTACAGATTCTGACTTCACAGAGGCAAACATCTATATAGGAGGCTGTACAGGTTCTGACTTCACAGAGGCCCACATCCATACTGGATGTGGTAGAGACTCTGACTTCACAGGGGCCTACATCCACACAGGATGAAGTACATACTCTGACTTCACAGAGACCAATATCCCTACAGGATGAGGTATAGATTCTGACATCACAGAGGCCCACATTCATACAGGATGAAGTACAGACTCTGACTTCACAGAGTCCAACATCTATACAGGATGAGGCACAGACTCTATCTTCACATAGGTACACTTCCATACATGATGAGGTACAGACTCTTACATCATAGAGTCCCACATCCGTACAGGATGAAGTACAGGTTCTGACATCACAAAGGACCACAGCCATATTAAATGAGTCACAGACTCTGACTTCATAGAGGCATACATCCACACAGGATGAGGTACAGATTCTAAATTCACGCAGGACCACATCCATACTTTGAGGTACAGAGTCTGACTTCACAGAGGCATACAACCGTACAGGATAAGATACAGACTCTGACTTCACACAGACCCACATCCTTACAGTATGATGTACAGACTCTGATTTCACAGAGACCCACATCCATCCTGAATGAGGTTCACACTCTGACCTCACAGAGGCCGACATCCATGCAGGATGTTGTAGAGAGCCTGACTTCACAGAGGCCCATATCCATACAGGATATGGGACAGAATCTTACTTCACAGAGACCAACATCCATATTGAATGAGTTACATACTCTGACATCACAGAGGACCTCATCCATACAGGATGAGTTACAGACTCTGACTTCACCGAGGATAACATCCATAAAGGATGAGGTACAAATTCTGACTTCACAAAGGACGACATCCATACTTGATGAGGCATATACTCTGACTTCACACAGGCCCACATCCATACAGGATGAAGTACAGACTCTGAGTTCACAGAGGCCAACATCTATACAGGAGGCTGTACAGGTTCTGACTTCACAGAGGCCCACATCCATACAGGATGTGTTACAGACTCTGACTTCACAGCGGCCTACATCCGCACAGGATAAGGTATAGATTCTGAATTCACAGAGGTCAACATCCATACAGGATGAAGTACAGACTCTGACATCATAGATGCCCCCATCCATATAGTATGAGGTTCAGATTTGACATCATAGAGGCCCACATCCATACAGTATGAGGTACAGATTCTGACATCAGAGAGGCCCACATCCATACATGATGAGTCACAGACTCTGACTTCACAGAGGCATACATCCATAAAGGATGAGGTACAAACTCTGACTTCACAGAGACCCATATCCATAAAGGATTGGGTACAGATTCTGACTTCACAGAGGCCCACATCCATCCTGAATGAGGTACAGACTCTGACTTCACAGAGGATCATATCCATAAAGGATGAGGTTCAGACTCTGAATACATGGTGGCACACATCCATACAGTATGAAGTAAGCCTCTGAATTCAAAGAGTCCAACATCTCTACAGGATGAATTAAAGACTCTGTCTTCAGAGAAGCACACATCCATACATGATTAGGTACAGACTCTGACATAATAGAAGCCCACATCCATACAGGATGAAGTACAGACTATGACTTCACAGAGGCGCACATCTATACAAGAGGAGATCGAGTCTCTGACTTCATATAGGCCATATCATTCTTGACATGGCACAGAATCTGATTCACATAGGCCTACATCCACATAGGTTGAGGTACAGACTCTGACATCACAGAGACCCACATCCATACAGGATGAGGTACAGATTCTGACTTCACAGAGGCCAGCATCCATACAGGATGAAGTATAGATTCTGACTTCACAAGGGACCACATCCATACTTGATGAGGTATATACTCTGACTTAACACAGGCACACATCCATACAGGATGAAGTACAGACTCAGACTTCACAACGAACCACATCTATACAGGATGCGGTAGAGAAAATGAATTCACAGAGATGCACATCCTTACAGGATGATGTACAGACTCTGACTTCAGAGAGGCATACAACAATACAGGATAAGGTACAGATTCTGACTTCACAGAGACCCACATCTATTCAGGATGCGGTACAGATTCTGTCTTCACAGAGCCTCACATCCTCTCTGATATTATAGAGGCACATATCCATACAGTATGCGGTACAGACTCTGACATCATAGAGGCCCACATCCATACAGGGTGAAGTACACGTTCAGACATGACAAAGGCCCATATCCATACTTGATGAGTCATAGACTCTGACTACACAGAGGCCCACATCCATCCTGAATGAGATACAGACTCTGACCTCACCGAGGCCCACATCCACGCAGGATGTTGTAGAGAGTCTGACTTCACAAAGGACCACAACCATACTTGATGAGGCATATAGGCTGACTTCACACAGGCCAACATCCATACAGAATGAAGTACAGACTCTGACTTCACAGATTCCAAATTTATAAGGAGGATATAGTGGATTTAATTACACAAAGGAGCACATCCATACAGGATGTTTTACAGACTCTGACTTCACAGGGGCCTTCTTCCATTCACGATGAGGTACAGACTCTGACTTCACAGAGACCCACATCCGTACAGGATGAAGTATAGACTCTGACTTCACAGAGTCCAACATCTATACAGGATGAGGTACAGACTCTGTCTTCACAGACGCACACTTCCATACATGATGAGATAGAGACTCAGATACTGTAGAGGCAAACATCAATACAGGATGAGGTATAGACTCTGACATCATAGAAGCCCACATCCATACAGGATGATGTACATATTCTGATATCAGAGAGGCCCACATCCATACTTGATGAGACACATACTCTGAATTCACAGAGTCCCACATTCATACAGGTTGAGGAACAGATTCTGAATTCACACAGGAATGCATCCATACAGGATGAGGTACAAAGTCTGACTTCACAGGGGCATACAACCATACAGGATGAGGTACAGACTCTGAACTCACAGAGGCCCACATACATGCATGATGGTGTAGAGAGTCTGACTTCACAAAGGACCACAACCATTCTTGATGAGGCATATACTCTGACTTCACACAGGCCAACATCCATACAGGATGAAGTACAGACTCTGATTTCACACATCCCAACATCTATACAGGAGGATGTACTGGTTTTAATTTCACAGAGGACCACATCCATACAGGATGTGGTACAGACTCTGACTTCACAGGGGCATACATCCACAAAAGATGAGGTACAGACTCTGACTTCCAAGAGGCACGCATCCATACATGATGAGGTACAGACTCTGACATCATAGAGGCCCACATCCATGCATAATTTTGTAGAGAGTTTGACTTCACAGAGGCCCAATCCATATAGGATGTAGTACAGAGTATGACTTCACAGGGGTCCACATCCATACTTTATGAGGCACATGATCTGATTTCACAGAGGCGCACATCCATACAGGATGAGGCACAAACTCTGACATCACAGAGGCACAAATCTATACAAGATGAGATAGATTCTCCGACGTCACATAGGCCCACATCATTCTTGATATGGCACAGAATCTGATTCACAGAGGCCTCCATTCACACATGTTGAGGTACAGACTCTGACTTCACAGAGACCCACATACACAGAGGATGTGGTACAGATTCTGACATCACAGAGGCCAGCATCCTTACAGGTTGAAGTATAGACTCTGACTTCACAGAGTCCAACATCTATACAGGATGAGGTACAGACTCTGTCTTCACAGAGGCACACATCCATACATGATGAAATACAGACTCTGATACCGTAGAGGCACACATCAATACAGGATGAGGCAAAGACTCTGACATCATAAAAGCCCACATCCATACAGGATTAGGTGCAAATACTGACATCATAGAGGCCCACATCCATACTTGATGAGGCACAGACACTGAATTCACAGAGTCCCACATCCATGCAGGATGAGGTACAGATTCTGACTTCACAGAGGCATACATCCATACAGGATGAGGTTCAGACTCTGAATTCATACAGATCCACATCTATACAGGATGAGGTACAAATTTTGAATTCACACAGGCCCACATCCTTGCAGGATTATATACAGACTCTGACTTCACAGAGGCATACAATTATACAGGATGAGGTACAGACTCTGACTTCACAGAGACCCACATTTATACAGGATGCAGTACAGATTCTGTCTTCACAGAGCCTCACATAATCTCTGATATTATTGAGGAACCTATCCATACAGTATGAGGTACAGACTCTGACTTNATACAGGATGAGGTTCAGACTCTGAATTCATACAGATCCACATCTATACAGGATGAGGTACAAATTTTGAATTCACACAGGCCCACATCCTTGCAGGATTATATACAGACTCTGACTTCACAGAGGCATACAATTATACAGGATGAGGTACAGACTCTGACTTCACAGAGACCCACATTTATACAGGATGCAGTACAGATTCTGTCTTCACAGAGCCTCACATAATCTCTGATATTATTGAGGAACCTATCCATACAGTATGAGGTACAGACTCTGACTTCATTGAGGCCCCCATACATACTGGGTGAAGTACAGGTTCTGACATCACAAAGGCCCACAACCATACTTTGAGGTACAGAGTCTGACTTCACAAAGGACCGCATCCATACCAGATGAGGCATATACTATGACTTCACAAGGCCCACATCCATACAGGGTGAAGTACAAACTCTGACTTCACTGAGGCCAACATCTATACAGGAGGCTGTACAGGTTCTGACTTCACAGAGGCCCACATCCATACAGGATGTGTTACAGACTCTGACTTCACAGGGGCCTAGATCCACACAGGATCAGGTATAGATTCGCACGTCACAGATTCCAACATCTATATAGTATGAGGTACAGACTCTGTCTTCACAGCGACACACTTCCATATAGGGTGAAGTACAGACTCTGACTTAAAGAGTTCAACATCTATACAGGATGAGGTAATACTCTGTCCTCACAGAGGCACACATCCATACATGATGAGTCACAGACTCTGACTTCACAGAGGCATACGTCCATACAGGATGAGGTACAGATTCGGAAATCACAAATGCCCACTTCCATACAGGATGTGGTACAGCTTCTGACTTAACAGAGACCCACATCTATACAGGATTCGGTTCAGATTCTGTCTTCAGAGAGGATCACATCCATACTGGGTGAGGACTGATCCTGCATTCACAGAGGCACTCATCCATACAGGATGAACTACAGACTCTGACTTCCCAGAGTTCAAAATCCATACAGGATGAATTTCAGACTCTGTCTTCACAGAGGCACACATCCATACATGATGTGGTACAGACTCTATCATCATAGAAGCCCACCTCCATACAGGATGAATTACAGATTCTGACATCAAATGTCCCACATCCATACTTGATGAGTCACAGACTCTCACTTCACAGAGGCATTCTTCCATAAAGGATGAGGTACAAAATCTGACTTTAGAGACCCATATCTATTCAATATTGGGTACAGATTCTGACTTCACAAGGCTCATTTCCATACTGGATGAGGTACAGATTCTGACTTCACAGAGGCCCAAATAAATACAGGATGAGGTACAGACTCTGACATCATAGAAGCCCCCATTCATACAGGATGAGGTACAGATTCTGACATCAGAGAGGCCCACATCCATACTTGATGAACCACAGATTCTGATTTCACAGAGTACCACATCCGTACAGGATGAGGTACAGATTCTGAATTCACAGAGGCCCACATCCATCCTGAATGAGGTATGCACTCTGACCTCACAGAGGCCCACATTCATGCAGGATGTTGTAGAGAGGCTGACTTCACAGAGGCCCAATCCATACTGGATGCAGTACAAAGTATGACTTCACTGTGGCCCACAACTATACTTGATGAGGCACATACTCTGATTTCACAGAGGCACACATCCATACATGATGAGGCGCAGACTCTGACTTCACAGAGGCCCACAATCATTCTTGATATGTCACAGAATCTGATTCACAGAGGCCTACATCCAAACAGGTTGAGGTACAGACTCTGACTTATCATAGACTGGCATCCATATATGATGAGGGAAAGATTCTGACTTCACAGAGTCCTTCCTCAATACAGGATGAGGTACAGTCTCTGACATCATAGAATCCCACATCCATACAGGATGAGGTACAGATTCTGACATCAGAGACTCCCACATCCACACTTGATGAGGCACAGACTCTGATTTCAGTGAGTACCACATCCATACAGGATGAGGTACAGGTTCTGAATTCTCACAGACCCACATCCATACAGGATGTAGTAGAGAGTCTGATTTCGCAGAGGCCCAATCCATACAGGATGTAGTACAGAGTATGGCTTCACACAGGCCCATATCCATACAGGATGAAGTACAGAATCTGACTTCATAGAGGTTCTATCAATACAGGATGAGGCACAGACTCTGACTTCACAGAGGCACACATCTATACAAGATGAGATACATTCTCTGACTTAACTTAGGCCAACATCCATTCTTGATGAGGCAAAAACATCATACATCACAAAAGTCTACATCCATACAGGATGAGGTAAAAACTATGATTTCACAGAGGCACACATTAATACATGATAAGGGACAGATTCTTAATTCAGAGAGGCCAGCATCCATACAGGATGAAGTATAGACTCTGACTTCACAGAAGCCAACATTTGTACAGGAGGCTGTACAGGTTCAGACCTCACAAAGGACCACATCCATTCTTGATGAGGCATATACTCTGAATTCACACATGCCTACATACATTCAGGATGAAGTACAGACTCTGACTTCACAGAGGTCATCATCAATACAGGAGGCTGTACAGGTTCTAACTTCACAGAGGCCCACAGCCATACAGGATGTGTTACAGACTCTGACTTCACAGGGGGCTACATCCACACAGTATTAGGTATAGATTCTGACTTCAAAGAGGCCAACATTCATAAAGGATAAAGTACAGACTCTGACTTCACAGAGTCCAAAATCTATACAGGATGAGGTACAGACTCTGTCTTCACAGAGGCCCCCATCCATACAGGATGAAGTACAGATTCTGACATCACAAAGGCCCACATCCATACATGATGAGTCAAAGAATCTGACTTCACAGAGGCATACATCGATAAAGGATTAGGTGCAGATTCTGACTTCACAGAGACCATATCTATACAGGATGGGGTACAGATTCTGTCTTCACAGAGGTCCACATCCATGCTGGATGAGGTACAGATTCTGATTTCACAGAGGCCCACCTCCATCCTGAATGGTACAGATTCTGATCTCACAGAAGCTCATATCCATGCAGGGTGTTGTAGAGAGTATGAATTCACAGGGGCCCAATCCATACAGGATGTAGTGCAGAGTATGACTCCACACACGCCCATATCCATACAGGATGAAGTACAGAATCTGACTTTATAGAGGCTCACATCAATACTGGATGAGGCACAGACTCTGACTTCCCAGAAGCCCAAATCTTTACAAGATGAGATACAGTCTCTGACTTCACCTAGGCCCACATCCATTCTTGATGAGGCACAAAATTTGACTTCACAAAAGCCTACATCCATACAGGATGAGGTAAAAACTATGATTTCACAGAGGCCCACATCGATACATGATGAGGGACAAGTTCTTCATTCACGGAGGCCAGCATCCATACAGGAAGAGGTACAGACTCTGACATCATAGAAGCCCACATCCATACAGGATGTGGTACAGACTCTGACTTCAAAGATCCCAACATCTATACGGAGGTTGTACTGGCTTTAATTTCACAGAGGACCACATCCATACAGGATTTGGTACAGACTCTGATTTCACAAGGGCCTACATCCACACAAGATGAGGTAAAGACTCTGACTTCAAGGAGACCCACATCCATACAGGATGAGGTATAGTCTCTGACATCATAGAAGCACACATCCATACACGATGAGGTACAGATTCTGACTTCACAGAGGCCAACATCCATACAGGCTGAAATACAGACTCTGACATCACAGTGTCCAACATCTATACAGGATGAGGTACAGACTCTGTCTTCACAAAGGCACACATCCATACAGGATTAAGTATAGACTCTGACTTTCAAAAGGCACACATCCATACATGATGAGGTACAGACTCTGACATCAAAGAGGCCGACATCCATGCAGAATGTTGTAGAGAGTTTGACTTCACAGAGGCCCAATCCATATAGGATGTAGTACAGAGTATGACTTCACTGGGGTCCACATCCAAACTTTATGAGGCACATGATCTGATTTCACAGAGGCGCACATCCATACAGGATGAGGCACAAACTCTGACATCACAGAGGCGCACATCTATACAAGATGAGATAGATTCTCTGACTTCACATAGGCCCACATCATTCTTGATATGGAACAGAATCTGATTCACAGAGGCCTACATCCACACATGTTGAGGTACAGACTCTGACTTCACAGAGACCCACATACACACAGGATGTGGTACAGATTCTGACGTCACAGAGGCAAGCATCTGTACAGGGTGAAGTATAGACTCTTACTTCAAAGAGTCCAACATCTACACAGGATGAGATACAGACTCTGTCTTCACAGAGGCACACATCCATCCATGATGAGATGCAGACTCTGATACCGTAGAGGCACACATCAATAAAGGATGAGTTAAAGACTCTGACATCATAGAAGCCCACATCCAAACAGGATTAGGACAGATTCTGACAATTGAGAGGCCCACATCCATACTTGATGAGGCACAGACTCTGAATTCACAGAGTCCCACATCCATCCAGGATGAGGTACAGATTGTGAATTCACACAGGACCACATCCTTACAGGATGAGGTAGAGTCTGACTTCACAGAGGCATACAACCATACAGGATGAGGTACAGACTCTTACTTCACACAGACCCACATCTATGCAGGATGCAGTAAAGATTTTGAATTCACACAGTCCCACAACCTTACAGTATAATGTACAGACTCTGACTTCACAGAGGCATGCAACTATACAGGATGAGGTACAGATTCTGACTTCACAGATACCCATATCTAACAGGATGCGGTACAGATTCTGTCTTCACAGAGCCTCACATAATCTCTGATATTATTGAGGCACCTATCCATACAGTACGAGGTACAGACTCTGACTTCATTGTGGCCCCCATCCATACTGGGTGAAGTACTGGTTCTGACATCACAGAGGACCACATCCATACAGTGTGAAGTACAGGTTTTGTCATCCCAAAGGCCCACATCCACACTTTGAGGTACAGAGTCTGACTTCACAGAGGCATACAACAATACAGGATGATGTACAGACTCTGACTTCACCGAGGCTCACATACATGCAGGATGAGGTACAGAGTCTGACTTCACAGAGTCCCACATCCATATTGATGAGGCATATACTCTGATTTCACACAGGCCCACATCCATACAGGATGAAGTACAGACTCAGACTTCACAGAGGACAACATCTATACAGGAGGCTGTACAGTTTCTGACTGCCCAGAGGCCAACATCCATAAAAGATGAAACACAGACTCTGACTTCACAGAGTCCAACATCTATACAGGATGAGGTAGAGACTCTGTCTTCACAGAGGCACACATCCATACAGGATTAAGTACAGACTCTGACTTCAAAGAGGCACACATCCATACATGATGAGGTACAGACTGTGACATCATAGAGGCCCACATCCATGCAGAATGTTGTAGAGAGTTTGACTTCACAGAGGCCCAATCCATATAGGATATAGTACAGAGTATGACTTCACAGGGTTCCACATTCATACTTTATGAGGCACATACTCTGACTTCACAGAGGCGCACATCCATACAGAATGAGGCACAGACTCTGACTTCACAGAGGCCGACATCTATAAAAGATGAGATAGAGTCTCTGACTTCACATAGGACCACATCATTCTTGATAAGGCAAAGATTCTGATTCACAGAGGCCTATAACCACATAGGATGAGGTACAGACTCTGACTTCACAGAGACCCACATCCATACATGATTAGATACAGATTCTGACTTCACAGAGGCCAGCATCCATACAGGATGAAGTATAGACTTTGACTTCACAGAGTCCAACATCTATACAGGATGAGGTTGACTCTGTCTTCACAGAGGCACACATCCATACATGATGAGTGCAGACTCTGATACCATAGAGGCACACATCAATACAGGATGAGGCAAGGACTCTGATATCATAAAAGCCCACATCCATACAGGATTAGGTGCAGATACTGACATCATAGAGGGCCACATCCATACTTGATGAGGAACAAACTCTGAATTCACAGAGTCCCACATCCATGCAGGATGAGGTGCAGATTCTGAATTCATACAGGACCATATCCTTCCAGGATGAGGTACAGAGTCTGACTTCACAGAGGCATACAACAATACAGGATGAGGTTCAGACTCTGAATTCATACAGATCCACATCTATACAGGATGAGGTACAAATTTTGAATTCACACAGGCCCACATCCTTGCAGGATTATATACAGACTCTGACTTCACAGAGGCATACAATTATACAGGATGAGGTACAGACTCTGACTTCACAGAGACCCACATTTATACAGGATGCAGTACAGATTCTGTCTTCACAGAGCCTCACATAATCTCTGATATTATTGAGGAACCTATCCATACAGTATGAGGTACAGACTCTGACTTNATACAGGATGAGGTTCAGACTCTGAATTCATACAGATCCACATCTATACAGGATGAGGTACAAATTTTGAATTCACACAGGCCCACATCCTTGCAGGATTATATACAGACTCTGACTTCACAGAGGCATACAATTATACAGGATGAGGTACAGACTCTGACTTCACAGAGACCCACATTTATACAGGATGCAGTACAGATTCTGTCTTCACAGAGCCTCACATAATCTCTGATATTATTGAGGAACCTATCCATACAGTATGAGGTACAGACTCTGACTTAATTGAGGGCCTCATTCATACTGGGTGAAGTACAGGTTCTGACATCACAAAGGCCCACATCCATACTTTGAGGTACAGAGTCTGACTTCACAAAGGACCACATCCATACAGGATGAAGTACAGACTCTGACTTCACTGAGGCCTACATCTCTACAGGAGGCTGTACAGGTTCTGACTTCACAGAGGCCCGCATCCATACAGGATGTGTTACAGACTCTGACTTCACAGGGGCATAGATCCACACAGGATGAGGTATAGATTCTGACTTCACAGATTCCAACATCTATACAGTATGAGGTACAGACTCTGTCTTCACAGAGGCACACTTCCATACAGGGTGAAGTACAGACTCTGACTTAACAGAGTCCAACATCTATACAGGATGAGGTACAGATTCTGACTTAATAGAGGCCAGCATCCATACAGGATGAAGCATAGACTCTGACTTCACAGAGTCCAACATCTATACATGATGAGATACAGACTCTGATACCGTAGAGGCACATATCAATACAGGATGAGGTACAGACTCTGACATCATAGAAGCCCATATCCATACAGGATGATGTACAGACTCTGGTATCAGAGAGGCCCACATCCATACTTGATGAGGCAAAGACTCTGAATTCACAGACTCCCACATCCATACAGGATGAGAAACAGATTCTGAATTCACACAGGAACGCATACTTACAGGATGCGGTACAGAGTCTGACTTCACATTGGCGTACAACCATACAGGATGAGGTGCAGACTCTGACTTCAGAGAGAACCACATCTAAACAGGATGCTGTACAGATTCTGAATTCACACAGGCACACATCCTTACAGGTTGACGTACAGACCCTGACTTCACAGAGGCATAAAACAATAAAGGATAAGGTACAGACTCTGACTTCACAGAGACCCACATCTATACAGGATGCGGTACAGATTCTGTTTTCACAGAGACTCACATCCTTTCTGACATTATAGAGGCACATATCCATACAGTATGATGTACAGACTCTGACATCATGGAGGCCCACATCCATACAGGGTCAAGTACAGGTTCTGACATCACAAAGGCCCACATCCATACTTGATGAGTCACAGACTCTGACTTCGCAGAGGCCCACATCCATACAGGAGGAGGTACAGACTCTGACTTCACAGAGATAAACATCTATACAGGATGAGGTACAGACTATGTCTTCACAGAAGCACACTTCCTTACATGATGAGATATAGACTGTGATAAGATAGAGGCACACATCAATACAGGATGAGGTACAGACTCTGATATCAGAGAGGCCCACATCCATACTTGATGAGGCACAGACTCTGAATTCACAGAGTCCCACATCCATACAGGATGAGGATCAGATTCTGAATTCACACAAGAACACATCCTTACAGGATGAGGCACAGAAGCTGACTTCACAGAGGCTCACATCCATCCTGAATGAGGTACAGACTCTGAACTCACGGGCCACATACATGCATGATGTTGTAGAGAGTCTGACTTCACAAAGGACCACAATCATACTTGATGAGGCATATACTCTGACTTCACACAGGCCAACATCCATACAAGATGAAGTACAGACTCTGACTTCACAGATCCCAACATCTACACAGGAGGCTGTACTTGATTTAATTTCACTCTGTACCACATCCATACAGGATGTGGTACAGACTCTGATTTCATAGGGGCCTACATCCACACAAGATGAGGTACAGACTCTGACTTCAAGGAGACCCACATCCATAAAGGATGAGGTATAGACTCTGACATCATAGAAGCACGCATCCATACATGATGAGGTACAGATTCTGACTTCACAGAGGCCAACATCCATACAGGATGAAATACAGACTCTGACTACACAGAGTCCAACATCTATACAGGATGAGGTACAGACTCTGAATTCACAGAGGCACACATCCATACAGGATTAAGTCCAGACTCTGACTTCCAAGAGTCACACATCCATACATGATGAGGTACAGACTCTGACATCATAGAGGCCCACATCCATGCATAATATTGTAGAGAGTTTGACTTCACAGAGGTCCAATCCATATAGGATGTAGTACAGAGTATGACTTCACAGGGGTCCACATCCATACTTTATGAGGCACATAATCTGGCTTCACAGAGGCGCACATCCATACAGGATGAGGCACAAACTCTGACATCACAGAGNGTAGTACAGAGTATGACTTCACAGGGGTCCACATCCATACTTTATGAGGCACATAATCTGGCTTCACAGAGGCGCACATCCATACAGGATGAGGCACAAACTCTGACATCACAGAGGCGCACATCTATACAAAATGAGATAGAGTCTCTGACTCCACATAGGCCCACATCATTCTTGATATGGCACAGAATCTGATTCACAGAGGCCTACATCCACACAGGCTAAGGTACAGACTCTGACTTCACAGAGACCCACATACACAGAGGATGTCGTACAGATTCTGACGTCACAGAGGCCATCATCCATACAGGGTGAAGTATAGACTCTTACTTCAAAGAGTCCAACATCTATTCAGGATGAGGTACAGACTCTGTCTTCACAGAGGCACACATCCATACATGATGAGATGCAGACTCTGATACCGTAGAGGCACACATCAATAAAGGATGAGTTAAAGACTCTGACATCATAGAAGCCCACATCCATACAGCATTAGGACAGATTCTGACAACAGAGAAGCCCACATCCATACTTGATGAGGAACAGACTCTGAATTCACAGAGCCCCACATCCATACAGGATGAGTTACAGACTCTGATTTCAGAGAGGCCCACATTCATACAGCATGTGGTACAGAATCTGAATTCAGTTAGGCCAATATGTATACAAGATGAAGTACAGATTCTGCCTTCACAGAGGCCACCATCCATATATGATGAGGTACAGACTCTGACTTCACAGAGGATCACATCCATATGGGATGAGGTACAGACTCTGAATACACAGAGGCCCACATTCATGCAGGATGAGGTACAGATTCTGACTTCACTAAGAAACACATCCATACTAGATGAGGCATATACTCTGACATCACACAGGCCCACAATGATATAGGATGAAGTACAATTCTGACTTCACAGAGATCCAAATCTATACAGGATGCGATACAGATTCTGTCTTCACAGAGGATCACATCCATACTGGATGAGGTACTGACTCTGACTTCACAGAGGCACACATCCATACAGGATGAAATACAAACTCTGACTTCAGAGTCCAATATCTCTACAGGATGAAGAAAAGACTCTGTCTTCAGATAAGCACACATCCATACATGATGAGGTACAGACTCTGACATCATAGAAGCCCACATCCATACAGGATGAGGTACAGACTCTGACTTCAAAGAGGCCCACATCCATACAGGTTGAGGTACAGATTCTAAGTTAACACAGTACCACATCCATACAGGATGTGGTACAGACTCTGACTTCACAGAGGCATGCAACCATACAGGATGAGGTACAGACTCTGACTTTACAGAGACCCACATCAATATAGGATGAGGTACAGATTCTGCCTTCACAGAGGATCACATCCATACTGGATGAGGAACAGACTCTGACTTCACAGAGGCCCACATCCATCCTGAATGAGGTACAGACTCTGACCTCACAGAGGCCAACATCCATGCAGGAAGTTGTACAGAGTCTGAATTCACAGATGTCCAATCCATTCAGGATGTACGACAATTATGCCTTCACAGAGGCCACCATCTATATAGGATGAGGTACAGACTCTGACTTCACAGAGGATCACATACATACAGGATGAGGTACAGACTCTGAATACAAAGAGGCCCACATTCATACAGGATGAGGTACAGATTCTGACTTCACTAAGGACCACATCCATACTAGATGAAGCATATACTCTGACTTCACACAGGCCCACATCAATACAGGATGAAGTAAAGACTCTGACTTCACAGAGGCCAACATCTATGCAGGAGGCTGTACAGAGTATGATTTCACACATGCCCAAATCCACACAGGATGAAGTACAGATTCTGACATCACAGAGGCCCACATCCATGCATGATGAGTCACAGACTTTACAGAGGCATACAACCATACATGATGTGGTACAGATTCTTTCCTCACAGAGACCCATATCTATACAGGATGGGGTACAGATTCTGTCTTCACAGAGGCCCACATCCATACTGGATGAGGTAGAGATTCTGACTTTACAGAGTCCCACATCCATCCTGAATGAGGTACAGACTCTGACCGCAGAGAAGCCCAATTCCATGCAGGATGTTGTAGAGAGTCTGACTTCACAGAGGTCCAATCCACAGAGTGTGTAGTACAGAAAATGACTTCACAGAGGCCCACATCCATACTTGATGAGGCACATACTCCTACTTCACACAGTGCCACATCCTATATGGATGTGGTACAGACTCTGACTTTACCGAGGCCCACATCTATACAAGATAAGACACAGTCTCTGACTTCACATAGGCCCACATCCATTCTTGATGAGGTACATACACTTACTGCAAACAGGGCCACAACCATACAGGATGAGGTAAAAACTCTGTTATCACAGAGGCCCACATCCATACAGGATGTGGTGCAGACTCTGAATAAATAGAGGCACACATCCATACAGGATGAGGTACAGACTCTGACATCATAGAAGCTCAAATCAATACAGGATGAGGTAGAGACTCTGACTTCACCGAGGCCCACATCCAAACAGGTTGAGGTACAAATTCTAAATTAACACAGGCCTACATCCATACAGGATGTGTTAGTGACTCTGACTTCAGAGAGGCCCACATTCATACAGGATGAGTTACAGACTCTGAATTCAGTGAGGCCAACATCTATACATGATGAAGTACAGATTCTGCCTTCACAGATGATCACATTCATACAGGATGAGGTACAGATTCTGACTTCACTAAGGACCACATCTATACTAGATGAGGCATATGCTCTGACATAACACAGGCCCACATCCATACGGGATGAAGTACAACTTTGACTTCACAGAGACCCACATCAATACAGGATGCGGTACAGATTCTGTCTTCACAGAGGCCAGCATCTCTACAGGATGATGTAAAGACTCTGTTTTCAGAGAAGCACACATCCATACATGATGAGGTACAGACTCTGACATCATAGAAACCCACATCCATACAGGATAAATTACAGATTCTGACATCACAAAGGCCCACATCCATAGTGGATGAGTCACAAACTCTCACTTCACAGATGCATACATCCATACAGGATGAGGTGCAGAATCTGATTTCACAGAGACCCACATCTATACAGGAAGCAGTACAGATCCTGTCTTCAGAGAGGATCACATCCATACTGGATAAGGAACAGACTCTGACTTCACAGAGGCCCACATCCATCCTGAATAAGGTACAGACTCTGACCTCACAGAGGCCACCATCCATGCAGGATGTTGTACAGATTCTGACTTCACAGAGACCAACTTCCATACAGGATGAGTTATAGACTCTGACTTCAGAGAGGCCCACATTCATACAGGATGAGGTAGAGATTCTGAATTCACTGAGGCCCACATCCATCCTGAATGAGGTACAGACTCTGACATCATAGAGGCCCACATTCATGCAGGATGAAGGACAGATTGTGACATCACAAAGGCCCACATCCATACAGGATGAGGTACAGACTCTTACATCACAGAGGCCCACATCCATGCAGGATGAAGTACAGATTCTTCCTTCACAGAGGCTCACATCCATAACGGATGAGGTACAGATTCTGAATTCACAGAGGCCCACATCCATCCTGAATGAGGTACAGACTCTGACATCATAGAGGCCCACATCCATGCAGGATGTTGTATAGTGTCTGACTTTACAGAGGCCCAATCCATACAGGATGTAGTACAGACTATGACTTCACAGAAGCCAGCATCCATTCTTGATATGGCACAGAATCTGATTCACAGAGGCCTACATCCACACAGGTTGAGCAACAGACTCTGACTTCACAGAGACCGATATCCATACATGATGAGGGACAAATTCTGACTTCACAGAGGCCAACATCTATACAGGATGAGGTACAGACTCTGACATCATAGAAGCCCACATCCATACAGGATAAGGTATAGACTCTGAATTCAGTGAGGCCAACATCTATACAAGATGAAATACAGATTCTGCCTTCACAGAGGCCACCGTCTATATAGGATGAGGTACAGACTCTGACTTCACAGAGTATCACATCCATACAGGATGAGGTACAGACTCTTACATCACAGAGGCCCACATCCATGCAGGATGAAGGACAGATTGTGACATCACAAAGGCCCACATCCATACAGGATGAGGTACAGACTCTTACATCACAGAGGCCCACATCCATGCAGGATGAAGGACAGATTGTGACATCACCAAGGCCCACATCCATACATGATGAGTCACAGACTCTAACTTCACAGAGGCATACATCCATACAGGATGAGGTACAAATTCTGACTTCAGAGAGACCCATAGGTGTACAGGATTTGGTACAGATTCTGTCTTCAAAGAGGCTCACATACATACTGGATGAGGTACAGATTCTGACTTCACAGAGGCCCACCTCAATCCTGAATGAGGTACAGACTATGACCTCACAGAGGCCCACATCCATGCAGGATGTTGAAGAGAGTCTGACTTCACAGAGGCCCAAGACATACAAGATGTAGCATAGAGTATGACTTCACACAGGCCCACATCCATACAGGATGAAGTACAGAATCTGACTTCAGAGAGGCACACATGCATACAGGATGAGGCACAGACTCTAACTTCACAGAGGCCCACATCTATACAAGATGAAATTTAGCCTCTGACTTCACAAAGGCCAACATCCATTATTGATGAGGCACAGAATCTGACTTCACAAAAGCCTACATTCATACATGATGAGGGACAAATTCTGAATTCACCGAGGCCAGCATCCATAGAGGATGAAGTATAGACTCTGACTTCACAGAGTCCAACATCTATACAGGATGAGGTACAGACTCTGACATCATAGAAGCCCACATTCATGCAGGATGAGGTACAGATTCTGACATCAGAGAGGCCCACATCTATACTTGGTGTGGCACAGACTCTTACTTCACAGAGTCACACATCCATACAGGATGAGGTACACATTCTTATTTCATTTAGGCCAACATCTATACAGGATGAACTACAGATTCTGACTACACAGAGGCCACCATGTATACAGGATAAGGTACAGACTCTGATTTCACAGAGGCTCACATCCATACAGGATGAGGTACAGACTCTGACTTCACACAGGCCCACATTCATACTTGATAAGGCTCAAACTCTGGCTTCACAGGGGCCTACATCAACACAGGATGTGGTACAGACTCTGAATTCACAGAGACCGACATGCATACAGCATGAGGTACAGATTCTGACATCAAAGAGTCCGACCTCCATACTTGATGAAGCACAGATTCTGCTTTCACAGAGCCCATATCCATACAGAATGAGGTAGACATTCTAAATTAACAAAGGCCCACATCCAAACAGGATATTGTATAGACTCTGACTTCACAGAGGCATACAACAATACAGGATGAGGTACAGACTCTGACATCACAGAGAACCACATCTATTCAGGGCATGGTACAGATTCTGTATTACACAGAGCCTCACATCCATACTGGATGAGGTACAAACTCTGACTTCCCAGAGGACCACATCCATCAAGAATGAGGTGCAAACTCTGAACTCAAAGAGACCCACATCTATATAGGATGTTATACAGAGTGTGACTTTACAGAGGCCCAATCCATACATGATGAGGCACAGACTCTGACTTCATAGAGGCCCACATCCCTATAGGATGTGGCACAGACTCTGACTTCACAGAGTCCAACATCTATACAGGATGAGGTACAGACTCTGTATTCACAGAGGCACACATCCATACATGATGAGTTACAGACTCCGATATCATAAAGGCACACATCCATATAGGATGAGGTACAGACTCTGACATAATAGAAGCCTACTTCTCTACAGGATGAGGTACAGATTCTGATAACAGAGAGGCCCACATCCATACTTGATGAGGAACAGACTTTGACTTCACAGAGGCCCACATCCATACAGGATGAGGTATAGACTCTGTCTTCACAGAGGCTCAAATCCATACTGGGTGAGGTGCAGACTCTGACTTCACAGTGGCCCACTTCCATCCTGAAAGAGGTACAGAGTGTGACCTCACAGAGGCCCACATCCATGCAGGATGTTGTAGAGAGTCTGACTTCACAGAGGTCCAATCCATGCTGAATGAAGTACAGACTCTGACTTCACAGAGGCCAACATTCATACAGGATGAGGTACAGATTCTGACTTCACAGAGGCCAAGATCCATACAGGATGAAGTACAGATTCTGACTTCACCGAGGACAACATCTATACAGATTGCTGTACAGAATCTGACTTCACAGAAGATAATATACATACAGGATGAGGCACAGACACTGACTTCCCAGGGGCCCAAATCTATACAAGATGAGATACAGCCTCTAACTTCAGAGAGACCAACATCCATACTGAATGAGGTACAGACTCTGACATCACAGAGGCCCACATCCATACAGCATGAGGTATAGATTGTGAATTCAGTGAGGCCAACATCTATACAGGATGTGGTACAGCCTCTGACTTCACAGAGGTCCACATTCATACAGGATGAGGTACAGATTCTGACTTCACAGAGGCCAATATCCATACAGGATGTAGTACAGATTCTGACATCACCGAGTACAACATTTATACAGATTGCTGTACAGAATGTGACTTCACAGAGGCTCACATTGATACAGGATGAGGCACAGACTCTGACATAACAGAGGCCAACATCTATAGAAGACGAGATACAGCCTCTGACTTCACATAGGCCCACATCCATACAGAGAACAAAATCCATACAGGATGAAGTACAGATTCTGACTTCACCGAGGACAACATCTATAAAGATTGCAGTACAGAATCTGACTTCACAGAGGCTCATATCCATACAGGATGAGGCACAGACACTGACTTCCCAGGGGCCCAAATATATACAAGATGAGATAAAGCCTCTGACTTCACAGAGACCAACATCCATACTAAATGAGTTACAGACTCTGACATCACAGAGGCCCACATCCATACAGCATGAGGTACAGATTTTTACTTCAGTGAGGCCAACATCTATTCATTATGAGGTGCAGATTCTCACTTCACAGACGCCACCATCTATACAGGATGTGGTATAGACTCTGACTTCACAGAGGCTCACATCCATACAGGATGGGTTACAGATTCTGATTTCACAAAGGACCACATCCATACTTGATGAGGCATATATTCTGATTTCACAAAGGCCCACATCCGTGTAGGATGAGGCACAGAGTCTGGCTTCACAGAGGCCTACATCCATATAGGAATAGGTGAAGACTCTGAATTCACAGAGTCCCACATCCATACAGGATGTGGTAGAGTCTGTGACTTCACAGAGGCCTTCATCCATATAGGATGAAGCAGAAACTCTGACTTCACAGAGGCCCACTTCCACACAGGATGAGGTACTGACTCTGACTTCACAGAGACCCACATCCATACAGGATGAATTACAGACTCTGACTTCATAGAGGCACATATTCATACACGATGAGGTACATAATCTGACATCATAGAGGCCCACATCCTTACAGTATGAGGTACAGTTTGTGACATCAGAGAGGCCCACAACCATACTTGATGAGGCACAGAATCTGACTTCACAGAGGCATACATCATTACAGGATGAGGTACAGACTCTGACATCACAGAGACCCACATCTATACTGGATGCAGTACAGATTCTGTTTTCACAGAGGCTCACATACATACTGGATGAGGTATAGACTCTTACTTTACAGAGGCCAAAATCTATACAGGATGAGGTACAGAGTCTGATTTCACAGAGTCCCACTTTCATATTTGATGAGGCACAGACTCTGACATCATAATGGCCCACCTCAATGCAGTATGAGGTACAGATTGTGACATCACAGGATCCCACATCCATACTTGATGACTCACAGACTCTGACTTCACATAGGCCCACATCCATCATTTGTATGGCACAGAATCTGACACCACAGAGGCCTACATCCACACAGGATGAGGTACAGACTCTGACTTCACAGAGACCCACATCCATACATGATGAGGTACAGATTCTGATTTCACAGAGGCCAGCATCCATACAGGATGAAATATAGACTCTGTTTTCACAGAGTCCAACATCTATACGGGATGAGTTACAGACTCTGTGTTCACAGATGCACACATCCTTATATGATGATTTAAAGACTCTGATATCATAAAGGCACACATCCATACAGGATGAGGTACAGACTCTGACCTTACAGAGTCCAACATCTCTACAGGATGAGGTACAAACTCTGTCTTCACAGAGGCACACATCCATACATGATTAGGTACAGACTCTGATATCATAGAGGCACACATTCATGCATGATGAGGTACAGAATCTGATATCATAGATGCCCACATCCATACAAAATGAGGATCAGATTCTGACATCAGAGGGTCCCACATCCATACTTGATGAGGCACACACTCTTGACTACACAGAGGCCCAGATCCATACAGGACGAGGTACAGATTCTGAATTCAAACAGGCCCTCATCCATACAGGATGTGGTACAGACTCTGACTTCACAGAGGCATACAACCATAAAGGATGAGGTACAGACTCTGACTCCAGAACCACATCTATACAGGATGCAGTACAGACTCTGACTTCACAGAGGCCCAATCCATACAGGATGAAGGAGAGATTCTGACTTCACAGAAACCAATATGCATACTGAATGAAGTACAGACTCTGACTTCACAGAGGCCCATATTCATACAGGATGAGGTACAGATTCTGACTTCACAGAGGCCAAGATACATAGAGGATGAAGTACAGATTCTGACTTCACCGAGGACAGCATGTATACAGCTTGCAGTACAGAATCTGACTTCACAGCGGCACACAATTTTGTAAGAAGAGATACAGCCTCTGACTTCACATAGGCCCACATCCATACAGAGGCCCAGATCCAAACAGGATGACGTACAGATTCTGACTTCACTGAGGACAACATCCATACAGATTGCTGTATAGAATCTGACTACATCCACACAGGATGAGGTACTGACTCTGACTTCAAAGAGAACCACATCCATACAGGATGAGGTACAGATTCTGACTTCACAGAGGCCAACATCTATACAGGATGAGGTACAGATTGTGACAACACATAGGCCCACATCCATACTTGATGAGGCACAGACTCTGACTTCACATAGGCCCACATCCATTATTTATATGGCACAGAATCTAACATCACAGAGGACTACATCCACACAGAAATTAGGTACAGACTCTGACTTCACAGAGACCCACTTCCATACAGAATGAGGTACAGATTCTGACTTCACAGAGGCCAGCATCAATACAGGATGAGTTACAGACACTGTTTTAACAGAGGCACACATCCATACATGATGAATTACAGACCCTGATATCATAGAGGCACACATTCATACAAGATGATGTGAAGACTTTGACATCATAGAAGCCCACATCCATACAGGATGAGGTACAGATTCTGACATCAGGGAGGCCCACATCCATTCTTGATGAGGCACAGACTCTGACTTCACAGAGGCCCACATACATACAGGATGGGGTACAGATTCTGAATTCACACAGGCCCACATCCATACAGGATGGAGTACAGACTCTGATTTAACACAGAGGCATACAACCATAAAGGATTAGGTACAGACTCTGACCTCACAGAGACCCACACCTATAGAGGATGTGGTACATATTCTGTCTTCCCTGAGGCTCACATCCATACTGGATGAGGTACAGACTCTGACCTCACAGAGGCCCACATCCATGCAGGATATTCTTCAGTGTGACTTCACAGAGGCCCAGATCTATACAGGATGAAGTACAGAGTCTGACTTCAGCGAGGACAACATCTATAAAGATTGTTGTACAGAATCTGACTTCACAGAGGCTCATATCCATACAGGATGAGGCACAGACACTGACTTCCCAGGGGCCCAAATCTATACAAGATGAGATACAGCCTATGACTTCACAGAGACCAACATCCAAACTGAATGATGTACAGAATCTGACGTCACAGAGGCCCACATACATAGAGCATGACATACAGATTGTGACTTCAGTGATGCCAACATGTATACAGGATGAAGTACAGATTCTGACTTCAAAGAGGCTCACATCCATACAGGATGAGGGACAGATTCTGACTTCAAAAAGGACCACATCCATACTTGACGAGGCATATACTCTGACTTCACACAGGCCCACATCCGTACAGGAGGAGGCGCAGAGTCTGGCTTCACAGTGGCCTATATCCATACAGGATGAAGTACAGACTCTGAGTTCATAGAGGCACATATCCATACAGGATGAGGTATAGACTCTGACATCATAGAGGCCCACATCCATGCAGTATGAGGTACAGATTGTGACATCAAAGAGGCCCACAACCATAATTGGTGAGGCACAGACTCTGACTTCACAGAGGCATACATGATTACAGGATGAGGAACAGACTCTGATATCACAGAGACCCACATCTATACTGGATGCAGTACAGATTCTGTTTTCACAGAGATTCATATCCATACTGGATGAGGTACAGACTCTGACTTTACAGAGGCCAACATCTATACAGGATGAGGTACAGACTCTGACATCATAGAGGCCCACATCCATGCAGTATACGTTACAGATTGTGACATCACAGAGGTCCACATCCATACTTGATGAGGCACATACTCTGACATCACATAGGCCCACATCCATTATTGATATGGCACAGAATCTGACATCACAGAGGCCTATATCCACACAGGATGAGGTACAGATTCTGACTTCATAGAGGCCAGCATCCATACTGAATGAAATATAGACACTGATTTCACAGAGTCCAACATGTACACAGGATGAGTTACAGATTCTGTTTTCACGGAGGCACACATCCATATATGATGAGTTACAGACTCTGATATCATAGAGGCACACACCCATAGAGGATGAGGTACAGACTCTGACATCATAGAGTCCACATCCATACAGGATGAGGTACAGACTCTGACTTCACAGAGACCCACATCTATACAGGATGCGCTACAGATTCTGTATTCACAGAGGCTCACATCCATACTAGATGAGGTACAGACTCTGACTTCACAGAGGCCTACATGCATACAGGATGAGGTACAGATTCTGACTTCACAGAGGCCAAGATCCATACATGATGAAGTAAAGATTCTGACATCACCGAGGACAACATCTACACAGATTGCAGTACATAATCTGACTTCACAGAGGCTCACATCCATACAGGTTGAGGCACAGACTCTGACTTCCCCGAGGCTCACATCTAGACAAGATGAGATACAGCCTCTGACTTTACATAGGCCCACATCCATACAGAGGCCCAGATCCATACAGGATGATGTCCAGATTCTGACTTCACCTGGGACAGCATCTATATAGATTGCTGTACAGAATCTGACTTCACAAAGGCTCACATTCATACAGTATGAGACACAGACTCTAACTTCCCCGAGGCCCAAATCTATACAAGATGAGATACAGCCTCTGACTTTACAGAGATCAACATCCATACTGAATGAGGTACAGACTCTGACATCACAGAGGCCCACATCCATACTGGATGAGCTATAGACTCTGACCTTACAGAGGCCAACATCTTTACAGGATGAGTTATAGAGTCTGAGTTCATAGAGGCCCACTTCCATACTTGATGAGGCACAGACTCTGACTTCACAGAGGCCAACATCCATACAGGATGAGATACAGACTCTGACATCATAGAGGCCCACATCCATGCTGTATGAGGTACAGATTGTGACATCACAGAGGCCCACATCCATACAGCATGAGGTACAGATTTGACTCAGTGAGGCCAACATCTATACAGGACTAAGTACAGATTCTGACTTCACAGAGGCCACCATCTTTACAGGATGAGGTACAGATTCTGACTTCACATAGGACCACATCCATACTTGATGAGGCATATACTCTGACTTCACACAGGCCCACATCCATACAGGATGAGGCACAGAGTCTGGCTTCACTGAGGCCTACATCCATATAGCATTAGGTAAAGACTCTGAATTCACAGAGGCCCACATCCATACAGGATATGGTAGAGCCTATGACTTCACAGAGGCCTTCATCTGTACATGATGAAGTATAGACTCTGACTTCACAGAGTCCAACATCTATACAGGATGAGTTACAGACTCTGTTTTCCCAGAGGCACATATCCATACATGATGAGTTACAGACTCTGACTTCACAGAGACCCACATCCATACTTGATGAGGTACATATTCTGACTTCACAGAGGCCAACCTCCATACAGGATGAAGTACAGACTCTGATTTCATAGAGACACATATCCATTCAGGATGAGGTGCAGACTCTGACATCATAGAGGCCCATATCCATACAGTATGAGGTACAGATTGTGACATCACAGAGGCCCACAACCACACTTGATGAGGCACAATCTCTGACTTCAATGAGGCCCACATCCATACAGGATGAGGTACAGATTCTGAATTCACAGAGGCCCACATCCATACGGGATGTGTTACTGACTCTGACTTCACAGAGGCATACATTATTACAGGATGAGGTACAGACTCTGACATCAAAGAGACCCACATCTATACAGGATGCAGTACAGATTCTGTCTTCACAGAGGCTCACATCAATACTGGATGAGGTACAGACTCTGACCTTACAGACGCCATCGTCTTTACAGGATGAAGTACAGAGTCTGACTTCATAGAGTCCAACTTCCATACTTGATGAGGCACAGACTCTGACTTCACAGAGACCAACATCCATACAGGATGAAGTACAGATTCTGACTTCACAGTGCCCAACATATATACAGGATGCGTTACAGATTCTGACTTCACAGAGGCCCACATCCATACTTGATGAGGCACAGACTCTGACTTCTCAGAGGCCAACATTCATACAGGATGAGGTACAGACTCTGACTTCGTAGCGGCCCCCTTCGATACTTGATGACGTAGAGACTCTGACTTCACAGAGGCCTACATCCGTACAAGAAATGGTACAGAGTCTGACTTCACAGAGGCCCACATCCATACATGATGTGGTACAGAGTCTCACTTCACAGAGACCAACATCCATACTGAATGAGGTACAGACTCTGACTTCACAGAGCCCCACATCCATACAGATGAGGCACAGACTCTGACTTCACAGAGGCCCACATCCATACAGGATGAGGTACAGAGTCTGACTTCACAGATACCAACATTCCTACTTGATGAGGTACAGACTCTGACTTCATGGTTGGTTCATCTTGTCCTCTGACTCTCTGATTGATTTCCTTCACTGAACACCGAAAAGGTTTTCTCTGTTGGCAAGGCTTTTTAAGGGCTCAGGGCTTTTCACTGTCTGTCTACATAAATGGCTTTCTCAACTTTTAGTCACTATTATTCACTCAGTGGCTCTAATGGTCGCTTTGTCTGTAGGACTGTTTACCTAATGAAATGATTTGATCCTCTCTTCACTGACCAAAGCATTTTTAGTCCTAAACTATATTTATGCAGCTGGGCATCTCCTTCATATTCAATGACCTGGTTTCTGCTCCCTTGGAAGCTTGTACTCTCTGCTACCTCCTATAGTAATGTATGGCTCAGTCTAGGATGGTGACATAGTGAAAACCACAAGCCATTTCTCCAAAGTAATCTATGTTCCATGCTCTCAGATTTTTGCAATAATATGAAATTCTTTGATCTAGCCATGTATGTCCATGTAGAGGCGATTGTAGAAATGAAGTAAAAGTTGATGCACGCAAAGGAAGGAGATTTTTCTTGTGTGTGTGTGTCTACTGACAATAGCTGTTTTCTTCCATTCATTTTCTAGTTCAAAGATAGGATGGTCATCTGGAGCCTCAAGTAAGTTCCTCTTAGTTTCAAGACTGAAGCCATTTCTTAGGTGTGTGATAGTTTTTTTTTTTTTTTGGATGTGATGTAACCTAGGTAATTTGGAGCAAGGAAACTTCAGTTGAAGAAATCTTACACTTTTTTCCCTCCTTGAACTTGCATTTCACATTCTGCTGAAAATTTTATCCCAATATAATACATTTTATGCTTGACAAAGTTTATTGATCACACTAACATACCTCTCTAATAATAATAGTTATAATTTCAAAATTGTATTTTATATAACCACAGGCTTTAAATATTAAGCTTTACTCCTGTCACAAATAATCATTGCAATAATACGTGTACTTGATCAAAATAATATAAGCATATTGCAAGGTTTCTCACATAAGCATTGGATTTAAAATGTCAAATAATATGGATGGGTGGGAGGGTTGATTATTATGCCTTGATTAAAGGAACAGGAAACTTGATCCTTTGCTACTGTGGAAAATTTACCTTTGGAAGGCAATTCTAGATGAGATCTTGTGTTATATAGAAAGTTGTTGAGAGTCAGAAGGAAGCTGGGGGAGGAAGAATGGTAACTCAGTCATTCCATAGGAAGACCACATAGCAGACAGACTATCTACATCAAAGTGGAGCATATATATGTATGTATTTTAAATCACTATACTTTCCAAGTAGTATGTTAAATTTGAGACATCATATTGTGATCTAAAGCTCTTACACTGTTTTTTCCTCTCTATATGAGGTAAAAAGGAAGCTCCATTTGGTTCTGTTGTACCAGCCATGAAAAAGCAAAAAAGTTCTTCTGATCTTGTAGTTCTTGGAAATCTTCTGCCATCATCATTCATGGGATCATTCCTCATATATACCTAAGCTCCCCTATCCCCTATGAGAGCATTTTCCATGGAATTAATGGGCATGGATTTCATAAGCTTACAAAATTTAAATTTTCTGCTATAAAGCATTTTGAAAGATTTGTGAAATCAGAGATATGGTTTTCTCCTCAAAGAGCTTATAATGTAAGAAGTAAGATAGAGAGGCTGAAGAATTGGCTCAATATACAGAGGGCTTGTTTTGCAACTATGAGGACTTTATTTCATACTCCCAGCACACACATAAAACTTTGGCATGGCAGCATATGTCTTCAATCCCCTTACTTGGGGAGGGGTGGAGACAGGCAGATCCCAGGAGCTCATTGGCCAGCTGGCCTAGCCAACCAGTGAGCTACAGATAACCAACCTAGCTAATCAGTGAGCAACAGACTCACTGTCCTAAAATGGAAAACAATAGAGGAAGACACCTGACATCAACTTCTGGCCTCCACATATGGATATATACTGTCACACACTCCTTAATACAAACATGTGACACTTAAACATATATATTTACACATATATACACAAAATTAGAGAAGGAATCTAAGGTGTTATGGATGAACACCAGGGAAATAGCCCAGGGTGTCAAAGCACACAGAGAATGAACAGTAATTCAATTGTCCTAGAGCTCTTTAAAGGATCACCCAAAAGGGATACAATGATAAAATGTTGATAGGTTTTTTTTAAAAAAGAATTAGCAACTGTATTAGATTTTTTTGGAGTATATTTGTTAAGAAAGTAAAGAAAATGCTTTAATGCTAGACTATAAAAACCACCTTTCATTACTACTGAATATGTTAATTTCCACAGAGAATAGTAGATTAGAGAAAGCCAGGAGGAGTATTAGCATAAATTTGCCCCCCTCAAATGCATTTCCTTTTTTTATTTCAAAGATGGCTAAGAAGTCAGGTATTTGAAAACAGGGTTTCAGAAAGAATTGTTTTAGGACATAAATTCAAATAAGTTAAGAAATAACGATAATTCTGGTGTCAAGTTGCTGCCTTCAAACATATTTGAGAAAAGGAGAAATGGGAAAACGCCAAACACCTACACTGTAAAGTTAACATCATGGTGGGAACACATAATCTAACAACAACTTTAAGTATTAACAGTCTTAATCCACCAATGTAAACATAGAATAGCAGATTGGATAAAAAAGAGGACCCAAGTATATGGAGACCAAGATCATATATCACCACAAAAAATAACTACAACTATGACATGTAATGGATGGGTAAATGTAATATGCATGGAAATGAAACTAGGAACCAAGCAGATATCATTTTTCCAATATCATCAAAAATATGTTTTAAACCAAAGTTAACCAGCAAATAAAAAATTATCTCATACTAATTAAGGGAACAAACCGTCAGGAGGATATTAGAACTTTAAACAGATAATGGATTAAACATTGATGTAACCATATTCATAATAAAACAATACTGATGTAAAGACACAGATTAGCAACAATGTAATAATAATGAGTAACTTCAATACCCTACACTGACCAATAGCTATTTCGCCAAAACAAACAAAAAATAAGCAATAATAATGAAAATAAATATCTGGGTTAAATACCATCACAGATGAAATGGCTTTAACAGTTGTCTATAGCACATCCTGTCCAAGCACTGTTGAAAACTTTCTGCTCAGAAACCAATTGAGCTTTCTCTATACTAGACCATATAATAGGAGAAAAGGGAGTTGTTTTAGGGAACTTAATATATTTTCTTGTATCTGATCATAGTAGAATAAATAAAATAAGAAACCAACAACTGGGAGAGATTCTATAGAACTTACACAAAACATGCAGAATGAATTAAATGATTAGGGGTCATTGAAAAAACCAAGAGGGAAATAAATGAACATTTCTAGAACTCCATGAAAAAGAAAGCACAGCACACCAAACTTAAAGAAGAAAAAAAGAAACCTTAGCCTTAGAAAAACAAACATGAGCTAAACCTCAAATAAGTAGATAGAAAGACATAAAGTCAGAGCGTAAATTTATTATGTAGAAATGAATAAAAGACAATATAAAAAATCAATGAGACTTCATAAAACTAAAGCATTTCTTCATTACAGCATCTAACAGAATGGAAACCAATCTCAGTAGCTATATACCTGATAGAGGATGAGTGTTTAGAATATACAAAGAATTAAAAATGTAAACACCAAGAAAACAACCTAATTAAAAAGTAGGCTATAGAACTGAGCAGAATGTCCTCAAAGTAATAAATATAAATGGCTATGAAATATCTTTTAATAAGTATTTACCATCTTTAGCTCATAGGGAAGTACACATTAAAACTACTTTGAGATTTCATCTTAGCTCAGAATGGTTAGGATAAAGAAAAAAAGTCAACAAGTATAGGTAATGTTCTGCGGAAAGGTGAACATTTATGCACTGCTGTGCGGAGTGCAAACTGGTTTTGCCATTATGGAAATCAGTGTGATGCTTCCTCAGAACACTAGAAACAGATCTAGCCTATGACCTACCTGTGCTACTCCCTAGCATTCATGAAAAGAACTCTATATCCTGTGGCAGGAAATCATGCTATGCTGTATCCACTCTTTTCATCTAACAGCTACAGCATGGAAACAAATTAGAGGTTGACCAGTTGACAAATGAATCATAGAAGTGTGTTACAAATTTACAAAGGAATTCTATTCGGGTGTAAAGAAAAACAGAACTTGCTGGTAGGAGCATGGAGGGAAATTTTATATGGCTTAAAGTAACTCAGATCCAGATAGACATATGTCATATGTTGTCAATGTCAACTCTAGTATTGAATCTTTAGATTATTTGTATGTATAACTTAGAGCACTCCCAGAACCAAGAAAATTGTTAAGATTGATGAACACGGTGAAAAGGAAATTACAATAATGTCTTTCATAATTGCTTCAAAAATACCTTGAAATAAACCTAACCTGGCAGTAAAAGACCAATAAGATAGAATATTTAAAACACTTATGAAAAAAATGAATTTTTAATTTTTTTAGGAAAATAGACACAACTGGAGATTCTCATAAGAAGAAAATTAAATTAATGACAGAAGACAAATATATTTTTATCTTTAAACATATATATTTATGATTTGACATATGCATACATATGTTAAAACACACTCAATCATGAAATAGAAGTGAAACTGCACTTAGGGAAACAAAGGAGACTATTGTCTGTTTACCATTTAATTGCATGTTAACTCAGTAAAAATAGCTCTAGCTTTAGATTTCTAAGCTTAAAATTGTCTATTTGAAACTTGTGAGCAGAAGCAAAGCACTTTAGTGAAACAGAGCCAAACTATGTCTATCACCCCCCAGAATCTCTAAATATTTGTGCTTGAAACAGTGTACAGTGAGTTATTGGCTGATTGACTTGATTTATACTTCCGATACCCTTTTTAAATTGAATTTTATATAGTTTAGACATATACCACACATTCTGGACATGGATTCTATATGGTTATGTACTTGATTTTATGTAAGTAATGTGTGTGTGTGTGAGAGAGAGAGAGAGAGAGAGAGAGAGAGGAGAGAGAGAAGAGAGAGGAGAGAGAGAGGGAGAGGGAGAGAGAGAGAGTTAGATAAGGGCAAACATGTTAAATGTTTTATTTTTAATGGTTGGTTGATTTCTTAGCAAGTTTATAGTTCCCCTCTTTTTTGTTTAGAAACAATCTTGAACCTTGAATCCTAATAAAGACTTTGTTGTTATGTTGCCTGATTTTTGTTAGGGATTGCTGCAAACTGTAAATATAGCTACAATGTTACAAATTGAAGGTTATCAGTTAAGGCGACAGGAGTTGATAAAGGAGCACAGACTGAAATCTTTAGTCACTAAGTGCAATTGGCCCTTCTGGGAGGTTGTGCTGAGTAATTTGGAATTTGAACATTAATTTAATGTAAAATTTTCCAACCAATACTTTACATGCATAAATCTTATTTGAAACTTCTGTCCTGCAACATTGTTCAGAGGACTCTAATATATAGCTTTCTATATTTTAGTAACAATCCAGATAGCCCTAGAGGCTATAGAGGTAAGTTGGAAAGACCTGAAAGAAATTTTAAAAAATTGCTTATGCTTATTGGCAGATTTTAAGAGCCTGAGAAATGGAAGCCAAGATCACATGTCCTCATGGAGTACATTTTCCAAGTAGAAGAGGCTGACTAAGGATCAGGGTAAATCCTTGCTTAGATTCCAGAACCACTATGTGCATTATGCTGGATTTTCCTAACAGATATAGTAGGCAATATTTTATCTGCATTAATTCTGTAGCTTTGATTGCTTCTTGGAACTTACTACAGTAATGGATTGCTTATTGGTGAGGCTACGTGCTGAGAATGCCTCATTAAACAATTTTTTCATCGTGATGACATTATAGATTGGATTTACACAAACTTAGACAGCACATCTTACTGTACAGGTGCATATTTTATACAGCATATACCAAGCAGCCTAACTGTGTTATCTATCTAATCTTTGTGTCTGTTTGTTTGTTTTGCTTCTGGGTCTATGATGAACATTACTATGTAAGATTAAAGCAAACAATAGTGCACAATATCAAGAGATTCACTAAGCATGAGATATATGAGGATGGTGCCAATAAAACATACTCTACCACTCACAGAAGACCTTTTAAATATATGTATAGTAATACACCATAAGAGTGTGATTAAACATATAGTATGTGGATGTGCAGGTATCTCTGTAGGAGAATATAGTCTTCTGGGTCATACAGTGCTTCTCTTTTTAAACCTTTGAGGAACATCCAGACTGATTTTCATAGTAGTTGGAAATTTATACTGTCACAGACCGTGAATGCAGGTTTTTCTTACTCAACATGTTTGTTATTATCTTTTTTTCTTTTACTGTTCACCATTGAAAATAGATTTTTCATATAGTATGTTCTGATAATTGTTTCTCTTTCTCCACTCCTCCCAGCACCTCCCCTTCCACTCACAGTCACATTCTCTCTTGCTCTCTATCATTAGAAAACAAACAGGCATCTTAAAAGAAACAATAAGAAAGGAAATATAATAAAATAAAAACAAATAAACCATAATAGGAAAAGTAAAAGAAAAAGAAAAGAAAAACAAAGGAAAAGCACAAGAAATACACATAGATGCAGAGACACACACACATTTGCACACACAGAAATTCATAAAAATACAAAACTGGAAACCATAATGTACGAGCAAAAGACCTGTAAAGGGGAAAAAAAGCCCAGAAAAAAGTATTATGAACTAAAACCCTCTGGAAATACCATTTGGTTTGGTTTGTGTTTGTCATCTCCTCCTGGGCATGAGGCCTTCCCTTAGGTGTAGTTTGTATATCTAGTAAGAATCCATTGGAGGAAAATTAGTTTTTGTCGTGTAAGCAGTTATCAGAGATAGCTTCTGGGTTAGGGGGTTAGGGATGGGGTTAAAGTTCACTTTTCCTTCGTCGCATTGGTACCCCACATAGCACAGACCTGTGCAGGTCCTGTGCATGTTGCCACAGTCTCCATGAGATCATAAGTTTTGTAGCCCTTGCGTAAAAAGACTTGTTTCCTTGGTATCTTTCATTTCTTCTGACTCTTATAGTCTTTCCACATTCTCTCCTGCAGGACTCCCTGAGCCTTGAGGGGAGGGATTTGAAGGAGATGTTCCACATAAGATTGAGTCCTCCATAGTCTATCACTCTCGCACATTGTCTTGTTATGAGTTTCCATATTTTTCCCAAATAAATACAAAGAGACTTATTCTTACTTATGAATATCCAGCCATGGCTTATCTTATTTGTAGACAGGTTTTCTTAAATTATCACATCTCTATTTTGCCTTTGGGCTTTTGCCTTTCTTTATTCAATTTTCCTTTCTTTCCTCCTGATTCTGTGATGGGTAGGGTAGCTGGGTGGCTAGTCCCTGGTGTCCCCTCTCCTCTCTGTCTTGCTCCCCCTTTCTTCTCTTTCTCTCCTACTTATTATCTCTGCCTGACATTCCTGACTGTCTCTCCCTTGCCTATCTATGGTTTTCCAGCTCTTTATTAGAACAGTCAGGTATTTTAGTCAGGCAAAATAACACAGTTTCACAGAGATAAATCAATGCAACATAAAAAACATGCAACACATATTGCACCGTTAAACAAATGTTCAGCAGCACGAACATATGTAACACATCTTAAGCTAATATTTCACAATGGAGTTTACCTTTCTCCTTTGGTACCATGAAAAGTATCATGAACACTAGTCAGTAGGGGTAAATACTGTAAGTATGAACCAGCTCAGTGTCCCATGTTCAATGAGCTATTCAGGTATCTTCAGCAATAGGGCATTACCATCAATTTATGGAGAGCAACAAATAGCCTTAGTAATAGCTTGGGTTGTTTGGGTTTACCATATTGTCACTTTTGCCAAGAATTCTGTTAGACGTAGCCTGTTGCTGGTACTGAAGATTTCATTTGATAGCAGAATATGTCTAGTTGGGCTTTTATTCTTCCTGGTATTTGACAAGTCTATTTAGATTTCTTTTATATATGTATATATTTTTGAGGCTTCTACTGTATTAGGTTCCATTGTGACTTCTCCAGTGCCCTTAGGTTTAGCTCTCCCTTCCAGTGTTCTATTCCTTATCCTCTGATTCCCTCTTTGTCCCTGTTTTATTCTCCCATTCAAATCCCACCCTGTTTTACCCATTCATCTGGAACTATCTATTCTATTTCACTTATTAGATAGAGCTTTCCCACCCTCTATTCCTTTACTTTATAAGTAACCTTGGTGGTTATATGAACTATAATTGCTTCCTGAAGGCTTCACAGATAATATCCACATATAAATAGATGCATAGTATACTTTCCATTTTGGGTTGGGGTTACCTCACTCAGGGTATTTTTTTCTACATCCATTAATTCCCCTTCAGATTTTATAATTTATTCTTTTTAACAGCTAAGTAATATTCAATTTTGCAATTGTACTATATATTCTTTAATGCAGTCATCCATTGATGGGCATGTAGATTGTTTACAATTTCTAGCTATTGTGAATAGAACAGCAATGAACATTATTGAGCAAGGGTCCCTGTAGAATCATGAAGTGTTCTTTGGGTATATACTGAAAAGTAGAATCATTGGATCTTGAGGTAGATATATTTCCACATACCTGAGAAACAGCCACACTGACTTCCTTAGTGGCCCTGCAAACCAGCAATGGATAAGTGTTCCCCTTACTCCACCATCCTTCCTGCATGAGCTGCCATTTGTTTTCTTAATCTTAGCCATTCTGACCTGTGTAAGATGAAGTATCAAAATAGTTTTGATTTACATTTCCTTGATGACTAGGATATTGACCATTTCTTTAAGTATTTCTGTCATTTGAGGTGCCTCTTTTGAGAAATCTGCTTAAATCTACATTCCACTTTAAATTGGTATTTATTTTCTTGATGGCCAGTTTCTTTCTAGTTATTTACTATTTTTGATATTAATCTTCTACTAAATGTATAGTTGGGAAAGAGAGTTTCTCATTCTGTAGGCTGCCACTTTGCCTGGATGATGATTTCCTTTGCCATACAGAAACTTTTTAGTTTCATGAGGTTCCCTTTAGTAATTAATTGTTGTTCTTATGCCTGTGGTAATAGTGTTCTGTTCAGAAAGTCTTTTCCTGTGCCAATGAGTTCAAAACTATTCCTCACTTTCTCTTCTATCAGATTCAATGTAACTAGCCTTTTAGTTGAGGTCCTTGATCCATTTGAAATTGAATTTTGTCTAGGATGATAAGTATGGATTTATCTACCCTCAGCCATTCAGTTTAACCAACACTATTCATTGAAGACAAAGTCTCTTTTTCCTGTGTATATTTTGGCATATATATCTGTATGTATGTATGCATGTATGTATGTGTGTATATACATATGTATGTTTCATCTTTTTCCAGGTATCAATAGGTATGTGAATTTACATCTGTGTCTTCAATTTTATTCCATAGATCAGTATGTCTTTTGTATGCTTATGCCATGATATTTTTGTGACCATAGCACTTTAGTATAATTTGAGATCAAGAATGGAAATACCTCTAGCAATTCTTTATTATTCAGGATTATTTTAAATATCTTAGATTTTTTGATTTTAGTTATGAAGATTTCTTAATGTTAATCGTTAAGACAGATTTAAGATTAAATATTAACATGGCTTTAATTTGCATTTCTGAGATGTCTAAGAACTTTAAACCTTTTAATAGTTGTTTCTTAGCCATTTGTTTTTCAGTGCTCTGCTATTCACATAGCCAGGAAATAGAACTAGACGAAATGTTTATCCATTGATGAATAGGTAAGGAATATGTGATGTATACATATACATACAGGCTTATATTTAGCTCTAAAGATAGATGAAACTATGTAATTGCCTGAAAATGGTCAGAACTAGAAAATATTATACTTAGTGAGGCCAATAAAGATAACATGTTATATGTTCTCTCATACATATAGATACTCCCTATGACTTTTTAGAGTTGTATATTCTACTTCGATTTCATGCATAGGGAAGAATGATAGAAAGAAAACATTAAGGGGAGAAGAAAAATAATTAAAATGTTTTAAATCATAGAGTAGAAGTTGAATTCTGGTAATATGAAATTAGAGAGGAAAATGGGAGGGTTGTGGAGGTGTGTGTAAGTGAGTAGCAGTTTGAGAGTGATAGCTAATACTAAGGATGCATAAAATAGCTATATAGATACATTCTATTTTATATAGAAAATACTAAAGCTAAAATATAACTAAAATATGCCTGTCTTTTTGAAAGATAAAATTATGTTGGCCATGAAGAGTATTATAATATTCTTCCAAGAAGCCATAACTAATTAAACAAACATATCAGTTCCAGATGAGGGATACCTTGAAGAAGGTGCTAGTTAGGGAAGCTGTAGAGTCTGCAATATAAGCTCTTGTCATTGTTCTTTGTTGCCTACCACATTGAAGACATCATTGCTGAAAACACCGCACTCATTGGTCACAGAACACAAATATGTCAAGTTGGAAGCTTCCTCTTTGTTGTCAGCTTTTCATAGTAATGTGAAGCCCTATGTAAGTTGTTGGGGGAAAAAAGTCACCGGCAGCTTTAGAAAACTGTGAATTCTGTGAGATACAAAAATGGGCAACCTGAGAAAGATATGCTCATTTGTCTACTAGGAGCATGGATGTTCTGAAGGTCTCTAGCCACTTTCTGATTGGACTCAAGGCCCAATCCTCAAGAAGGACCTCAAACCTCATACTATAGGCCTGGTGAAGAACCTGTGGTTAAGGATTTCAGTAGTCCTGGGGTAAAATTTATTACTATGTGTATTAGTTAAGGCTTCTATTGCTGTGAAGAGATGCTATAACTACAGTAACTCTAACAAGGAAATATTTAATTAACGTGGCAGCTTATAGTTTCAGAGGTTCAGTCCATTATCATCATGGTGGAAAGCATAGCATGATGCATGCAGACAAGGTGCTGGAGGAGTAGCTGAGAGTCCTACATCTTACAGGCAGATGGAAGTTGACTGAGGCACTGAGAAGTATCCTGAGCATAAGAAACATCAGAGCCTGCTCCCAGAGTAACACCTTTCATCTAATAAGCCCATACCCACTCCAGCAAAGCCATGCCTCCTAGTAGTGTCACTCCATGTGAGATTATGGGGGCTAACTTAATACCACATTATGTGATAAAAATGCCTTCTCAATACTTATGTTTATATCAATAGATTAATACTTTTCAGATAAACTTTTTATTTCAATATGTAATTGAAATGTTAATGATGTTGAAGGACAAAGAATAAGATATGGTGGAACTCAGAACTCATTACAAATCGTCTATGTTTCCCCTTTCAAGGTTCTGGAACCATCATAGAAATGTTGATGGTGGAAAGAATGGAAAAGTCAGATGATGGGAATGTGTATTGAATAATGATGTCATCTAGAATATGTTGTAACAATTTTATTCATGATCTCACTGTGGCTATGGTTATCTACAAAATACCTGCACAAGACAGGAACTGCTTTTCATGTAGACTGAGAGAGATTTTGAGTTCTCACAGCTCTGGGTGCTATAGATAGTTAATGATGGCTATAGAAAGGGGTGTTATTTTCTTTGTTGTGCATTTACTGATAAGGCATACTCTCCACTAAATAACTCCCTCCCCAAGCTCATGCAATCAACTAAGATTAAACTCAGTGCAACACATTAATATATACATATACTCTCTTTCACACACACACACACACACACACACAAAGAGGGGAGGGCAATACAAGAAATCAGGTAAGGGACTTATTGAGAAAAAGAATCATTTTAGTGGGAGAAGGAATGGTGATGAGAAAAGGAGAGACAGTTCTTTAGGGTTCCTGCTTCATGAAAGAGTTTGCTAGACATTCTGCAACACACAAATTGCCAGTATAGACAGAAACGGCTTTGAAATTTCCTCCTTCAGGGGAAAGTCTGCCTGATATTATAGGCCAGTAGGCTGAAGATGGATGCTGCAATGATATAGAAGATCTTTGGGTGACTGTCCAGGCAATTCTAGAGTTTTGGAAGTTGCTTACAAAGCACTTCCTGTTAACTTAGGTAATACATATTTCTGGGGTCTTTGTTGGAGTCAAAGAATAGATAGTTATAGTTTTTTAAGTTATGGTAAAAGATAAAATAGATATAAATATTGTAACTAATTCTTCCTTGATTCCTGTTTTGTTATATGCTATTTTACTATACTAAAGTTAAAGCCTTCCTTTCTATTTAAACAGAAAAAGGAAAAAGCTGTATATGTGTTACTTTTATTGGTTAAAGAATAAAGAAGTTGCTCTTGTCCAATGGCTTAACAGAACATAGCCAGGCTGGAAGAGTTATATATAGAGAGAGGAGGCAGAGTCAGGGAGACACAATGGAGCCAACAGAGGAGAAAGGCGCAAGCAACAAGCTGGAACCTTGGTGTTAGGCCATGAATCTTGTGGTAAAATACAAAATAATAGAAATGGGTTAACCAAAGATAAAAGAGCTAGCTAGCTATACACTTCAGTGAATGGCTAAGTAGTTATTTAAATAATATAGTTTCTGTGTGGTTATTTTGGGGCTAAGCAGCAGGGAACAATCAAGTAGCTTCCTACAACAAAAAAGTAATAGTCACCTAGGATAGAACCAAACATGACTGGGGGAAAAATGTCAGTGTATGATGGCAGGTTATGCTAGAAAGAATGTGTTGTAAGGGAAATGCTCTTCCATTGCTGGTGGGAATGCAAACTGGTACAGCCACTTCGGAGATAAGTATGGCAATTTCTTAGAAAATTAGGAAGCAATCTACTTCAAGACCCAGAAATATCACTGTAGTAATAAGGGGAGCGGGCCCTGCTTTTCGTCCCGCCCAGCTCCCGCACGGCTA